>OX371226.1:3389962-3681813 GCA_947310385.1 Nephrotoma appendiculata
AGTTTGGGAAATGAAGTTTATCATGCGAAAGATACATATGCATAAATAAATAATAAATAGTTTATACCAATAGAAAATGTTTTCGCATTTGAAATTTTGGAAATCTGTTCCATAGGATAAGGCTCCCAAATGACCCACCCTATCTGCCATAAAATTTTACCGTTTCATGCACCAAACACCCTGTATAAACGTTAAATAACAAGAAACAAATTTAAAACAAATCCAATAGAAAACATGAACACATGTTTTATTGCTCAGTTTTTCAGATATATTATATATATATAATCCAGGTATATACTCGTATGCTCCTTACTTTATTTTACTTTAACAATTTTTTTTTATATTTTATAGTTTATTAGACTAAAACAACTATAAAATATGTGGGATAATTTAAAAGAGCATATAAGAAAAATTTAGTTGCAATAAACATTAGCATAAGATGAAGAGAATTAAAAAAATTATTATTTCACACATGCTGCATATCTTCGTATCTTTGGTATGGTTACGTATAGACTAAACGATAACAAAAAATCCAAGAAAGTTTTAGTAGCAATTTAATTTTATTTTGATTTTTGTTGTTAGAATATATATGAATCGCGTTCAGACTTCAGACAAAACATACTTTTCAACAATATTTCAAAAAAACGGTACGAAAGGAACTGAACGTAATGGATAATATAAATACTCATATAGAAAATATATGTAACAATGTTTTTTTTTTTTCTGACACGGTACTTGAAGGAACTGAAAGGAACGTATCATATAAATTGACGCGTACAGACAAACGTTTTTACTATTATTATATTACACAGCAATCATAGAATTAGTGGCATCATTTCGGAAAATGGTGAAATTCTGAATGAAAACTGTCTTAAAAATGAAAAACTTTTTTTCAAAGTTAATGATAAATAAACAAAGTTCATGCTCAGGGGAATGAACATTTATTTTTCGGCCACATTTACGAAATATAAATAAATGAAGTCAAAAAAAAAACTTCAAAAATGTTTCCCCATAGCATTTGTATGGACTTTTTTTTTCGTGTTTACCTTTTCTGGGACTGCATACATAAACACTCAAAACTTTGTTAGACAGCCGTATACATATACGGCACTGGTTTGTGTATTAGTTTGTATCGATTTTTTTCGTTAGGTCGGACCGAAATTTAAACTTTTTTTTTTTCAAATGTTGAATTAATTTCTTTATTTTTTCGCTCAGACGCACCGTTTTCCAGATATTTGCAATTTTTCGATTTTACGTGTATTTTTATTTTTATTTTTATTTATTTATTACAATTGCCTAAATAGTCTAATAGACTGTGGCAGGCAATCCATAGCATTACTTAAAAACATACACACAATGTACTATTTCATATTTAAAAGAAAATAGAAAAACTAAACATTATCATAATTAAAACTAAGTAGAATTTAACATTAACATTCACTGAAAACTTGTTATAAGATCTTGTCACTTCAAATCTGATCCTTTGATTAATCCGATATTTTTATAGTTCATGTAGCCAAGTCAGGGGTTGCTGCTAATTGGATATTAAATTTGAGCCTACTAGATCTCTCTATAGATACATTCAACCATATTCTGAGTAAGTGCTCCTTCAAGAGCCGTTTAAATTTTATAATATTAGACTCTATTCTAATAGCCTGAGGAAGCTCATTAAATAGAGCAGGGCCCATATAAAATGGATGACTTTGGAAGCGGCTTGTACTTACGGTATTTAAATAATATAATGAACTTGTATTGTTTCTTGTATAATGTGAGTGTACTTCAGATACGGTTATAGGCGTCAGACTACACTTCATCAGAGCCATCTGAGCTTTCTTAATAAATATCAATAATTGAAATTTCCCTAGAATCTCTAAAGGAAGTGTTTTGGGAGAGTACAGAGATTTAGTCGGCGTCAGTACTGGCAGGCATTTGACAGTTTTTATGATCCTGTTTTGCAGAACCCAGAGACTTTTGATGGAATTTTTCGGTGCAGTAGTCCACAGCGAGCTCATATAACTAAATCTAGAGTTGATATAAGCGTCATAGAATAACAAAGCTGTTCTTTCATCAATGAGACTTCTTATTCTCTTCAACGCAAATGCGTAAGGCCAGATTGATTTTTTAGCTTTCAGTGCCTGTTCCTTCCATTTCAGATTTTGGTTAATGATAAGCCCCAAGTAAGTAGTAGCTGCAACTTGCAGTATTTTATTATTATTTACTTCCAAATAACGGGGAAAATGGGCAGGAAATTTTTTGTTTTGGAAAATTATGTAGTTTGTCTTTAACATGTTCATGCGCATTTTATTAGCAGTCAGCCAGTGTTCTACTTTAGTAATATCTTGCGCCATTTGATCAAGAAGGTTCAGAGCGTCTGTAGATTTATACACTAGAACAGAATCATCAGCGTACATAAAAAGTTTTCCAAACAAGTCTATATTGAACATGTCATTAACGAAGAAGTTAAAGAGAATTGGACCAAGAATAGAACCCTGCGGCACTCCAGATACTATAGTCAGTGGCTCGTTCTGTATACCATTTACAACCGTGTTTTGGACACGGTTAGTGAAATATGATGTTAAATTAGAGGGGGTGGCTACGGAGGGATTCAACTTTGCAATTTTTGAAAGTAGAATTTTATGTGGCACAGTATCGAAAGCTTTTTTAAGGTCAATAGAGAGCATCGATACATATTCCTTGCGCTCTAATCCCAAATAGATTTCATTGAAAACAGACACTGCTGCAGATTGTGTGCTAGATGCTTCGACAAATCCAAATTGGTTAACATGTATAATTTTATTGCACTTAAAATATTCATTTAATCTAGCTACAATTATTTTCTCAAATATTTTTGAGAAAACATTCAGGATTGAGATTGGCCGATAGTTAGATGGAAGCATTTTATTTCCCGCTTTAAAAACAGGGTGAATTATTGAAGTCTTGAGACAATCCGAAAAGTGGCCAATATGTATGGATTCATTGATTAATTTAACGGTTAAGGGGATGTGAAAAGTCTTACATTTTCCTATAAAATTCGGTGAAATTGAATCATATCCTGATGCAGCAGTTCGATTAAGATTATTTATTATTGTAGTAATTTCCAAATAATTAGTAACTGAGAAATTGAGTTCCGGAAGCCCTTGATATTTTAAGTAACTGGAAAAATGGGGTATTGTAGTGTGGTTGGTTGTTCCGTCAGTTACGTTTCCAATGTTTATAAAGTGTTCGTTAAAAGTATTAGCAATGTCGTATGAGTCATGTTTAACTTCAGACAAATCGTTAGTCAGTGCAATAATTGGATTCCCAGAGAATTTATCATCTTTGTTAAATATCAGTTTTTTTAGAACCGTCCAAATCGCTTTGGAATTTCCTATAGATTGTTGGAGCACACCAAGGTTGAGCGCTGATATGAGCCCTCTTTTAGTATAAATTACTTGGTTCCGAAAATACTTGAATCTTTCTTTATAGTAACAGTTACTAGGATATTTGTTTTTCAGACGATAAAAGACATTTCTTATTTTTAAAATAGATACTTTTATAGATATTTTTAAAATAGTATTAGAGGTAATGAGTTGCGATAGCTCATCACACAATTCTTTAAAAGTACTTATACAAGAATCATTATTACATATATAGGGAAGATAAGCGAAGACTCTATCGTAGTCAATGACCATAAACTGACGGGATTTAGGTTTAGCCATAACTATAGAATCGGATTTATCTACCAGAATAATTCGATGATCGAAATCAGGGGAGTCAATTAGGCTGACGTTAAATTTTGATAGGATTAGGTTAGTGATGACATGGTCAAGTACTGAGGGCGTTGGAGAAAATCGAGTGTAAAACTCGGGGCTCAAGTTGTTGAGTATCGTGTATCCACTATTAGAGACCACCGACTTCATCCAAGTCGTTTTATATTCACTTGAGCTAAACAGATTAATCACGTCGATTATAGAACTCGCCGGATTAACTGCGGCGGGAGTCCAAACTCCATATAAAAAAAATTAAAATCATTAATTTCAATCAAGGCTGCGATGAAAAACTGATTTATTTTCATATACATAATTCAGTTTTTACGTTTCGCAAACCATTCGTAATGATTAAGCTGCGGATTTCGAACGAATGTTTTTGTTTGATTTGTACATAAAACCAGTTTTACATGCAAACCTTGATCTAAATTCATGATTTTAATTTTTTTTTATATGGAGTTTGGACTCCCGCCGCAGTAAATCCGGCGAGTTCTATAATCAACGTGAATATTAATGTCACCCAATACCATTGATTTGGGGTATTTTTGTAAAACGTTCTCAAGGGTGTGAAAGAAAACACTATCTGGGAATTGTTTGGTGCGATATATACCAATCACTCTGCTATGACAAAGTGGCAGATTAATCACAAGGAAACTAGTACCATGCAAAGTTAATTGTTCTTCTTCTATTGCAACAGTAGAGTCAGCAATGTACGTTGCAATGCCACCACCCTTATCTGCGTCCCTACAACAGAAAAAAGATTCGTAGTGTGTAAAATGGCACTTCATTACAATAATCTACATCTCCGTAATTACAATAATGTGAGGTGGCGTGTTTAATGTTTTTAGGAAGTTACCAATATTTTCAAAGTTTTCGCGGAGAGATCTAGCATTTATCAATACATACCTCAGACAACCATCAGTATACATTGGCTCGGCGTTGTTGTTGTTTTACAAAGAGCGAGTTCATTTCAGGAAAAACATCATAAATCGAGAATGGCTGCACCGATTTTGGATTTCAAATCAACTAACCATCATCACTCCTCCCTGCACCTTCCCTAAAAATGTTATGGCAATCGATTGAACCGTTCTCGAGTTATGGAGTAACAATCAAAATGTACACTTCTTTTTATATATATATAGACGAATTAGAAAATAATATTTATAACGTTTAATTAAAGGATAGTGTAAAAGATGATGACTTTTGTAATGGTTTATGGTATAACACCAGCTACATTTAATTTTTCTTGGCTTAATCTTATTAATCTAAATTTGCAATTATACTCGTATCTAAGATAAATGAAAATTTTCGTTTGTATAACTTGAAGTACGGTTTAAATGCGGCAACAAAATTGATTAAATAGGATAAAATTTGCTTGTTAAAATCTTAATTTATTTTTTAAATTTTCCATATTGTCCCATTTACGATTATGTGTGAATGTTATTTTGAAGTAAATGGTTACCCTGCCAACATTGCGTTACAGAAATGTACAGTTTACGAAGACTCGCTACCACTAACGTCTTCTTAAACGTAAAGTTTATTTGAAACAATAAAGAAGTAAAAACGAACAGTTTGCAACAAGAGAAATGAAACAGATTCACATATACATTATATCTTCGCTAATAAATGACATAAATGAACATTTTTCGGTGCAACGTTTCTTAACAGTTAAGATGAATTACACTGTGCTAGTTGAAAAATGTGACAAGCTGGGAACCCAGGGGGTAAACCTAATTCGAGTACGCTGAGTTTAATGGTGCTAGTCCCATTTTAAAGTTAGTCCCCATTTTTGAGATATCGCATTCGACATGTTTTGGCTCTGAGTCAAAATATACCCTCATTTTCATGTTGATAGCTCTTGAACCATTAAGATTTTCGTTATGCTTTCTTCAGCAAAGTTGTTGCGCAAGTCAAGACCAACAACTTCGGTCGTAACTTGCGGTCGTAACTTGCGCAACAACTTTGCTGAAGAAAGCATAACGAAAATCTTAATGGTTCAAGAGCTATCAACATGAAAATGAGTGTATATTTTGACTCAGAGCCAAAACATATCGAATGCGATATCTCAAAAATGGGGACTAACTTTAAAATGGGACTAGCACCATTAAACTCAGCATACTCGAATTAGGTTTACCCCCCGGGTGCCCAGCTTGTCACGAAAAAAATGTTTGCAATTCAAGCACAGTGGTGTTTTTCCGAAACGTGTGTGAAGTACTCAATTGAACTTGTTTTCAAGCAAGCATGTCAACTTTGAAATAAAATGCAAAAATAAATGAGAATAAAATAAATTCAAGTTTTATTTGTATAAAATTTGTACTTAATTTAATTGTAGTCTTATGTTCAGTCATAATCTTTTTTTTTATATATTTTATTTTTTACTTTATTTGTTTGGCTTGACCTCTTCGATCACATTCCGCGGTTCCACACTTTAATTCTTTCAGCGTGATTCTTTCCTCGTTTCTTTCCCCTTCACCCACAAACTATGTTTTAGGCGGGGAAATTTTTGATTCTTTTTTCGTCAATATTTTTTTTTGATTCACTGATTTCTTCCACTACTACGAAGATAAAATATTTCAAGGCCATTTTATTTACAGGTATATTTCCAAGAACATGGTATTCGAAGAACACGAAATTAAACACATACATAAAAAATAAAGGCTATAGTAAAGAAAAAGGGTGTATCAAAAAATTCGTTCGGATTGTTTTGTTTGCTTATAATAAACAATAGAAATAAAACTGATTAATTTAAAATACAATATAATTTATATTTAATTTAACATATAATCTAAAATAAAATATATTAATTAAATATTACAGTTTCAAATTAATTATTTTTATTTTTAATATGTATAAGCAAACAAAACAATCCGAACGAATTTTTTGGTACACACTTTTTCTTTACTATAGCCAAAAGAAATGCGCAAAGTAATCAAATGTGAACGTCGATTGATTTTTTGAAATCATTGAATCACGGCGAAAGAATTAAAGTGTGGCGAGGCCCATTGCCAATGATGTGTTATGTCAAACTTTTATGTTATTCGACGTTGTTATGTTTCGTTATGTTTTCTTAATTTAATATCTCGTTATGTTTCGTTATGTTTTCATTTTAATATTTCTTTTATTATTGATCTTATTATTCCTAAGTATTAATTTCCTAACTTGGTTTTATTATTTTACATTAATGTCCTTTTATTAATTTAATTATTTTATTGATTAGATTTATTATCTTTTCTTCTTGTTTTTTTTAAACTCAATAATCTTTATTGAAAATGTTCACCGTCCCTCTTCATTTTATTAGACGTTTCCTTTTATTTCTTCTAAAATCTTTATTATGTTTTCATACTCTCCCATCTGCTGATCAATCAAAATTTGCTGCAGTGTTTTTTCTTTTATTGTTTTAAATTTTTCCCTTATCTTGTTGTATTTTTTACACTTCTCTATCATGTGTGGTGCGTCCTGTGTTACTCGGCACACTTCACACTCGGCATTATCTATTTTCTTTACCAATTTTAAAAATTTACGGTCATACGTGTCATTCGTTCTGATCCTCGTCAATCTTTTTGATCGTGAATTGCTTGCTACTCGTCAATTGCTTGAATTTCCCACATCTGCTCTCTTATTTCCGTAATGCTGTCTAGCAGTTTCGTGTTGTCTGCCTCCAGCTTCGTTTTTATCTGGTTCATATCATTCCTGATTTGTCTTATGTCGTTTTGTTCATCTTTCTGCTGATTCGTGAGAGGGGGGAAATCCACTCTATTTTCTGTGTATTCTGGAATTGTTATCATCATTTTGGCATCTCCGTACATCAGTTTCTTTGTAACCATTAGGTATTTTATCCTTTTCTGCTTTTTAATCGCAATAGTAGCATTTTGTCTAGTTAGTACAATTTTGTCTCGTGTGGTCTGCCTCTGAACAGTTATGCATTTTTGTGTGCCTCTACAATGCTTCTGAGTATGCCCGTAGATTAGGCATCTTTTACACAGCATAGGTTTGGGAATATAGTAAGTTACTTTCCTTTTGACATTGTATATTGCTATATCATACGGTAAGGAATTCAATCTGAAAGTTATTTTAATTGCGGTCGTATCTTTTGTTTTTTGCTCTGTATTATTCCATCTCGTGATCCTCTCTACTTTCGTAACTTTCGAGTTTGCTTTTATGTTTTCTTTGATGTTATTTAAATCTGCGTTAACTAGAATTTTACCTACGTACCCGATTGTTTCTAATAAAAAGTTTGGAATGTACGAGTAGCAGTGGTGTAATTTCTTTAAATCCACGTTTTTCAATATTTTGCCATAATCTTAATTTCTAGTTTTAGCAAAACCTTATAAAACATAAGTTACATAAAAAAGTATATAAACTTAAAAACATTATATAAACTCAAAAAGTATATAAACTCAAAATAATTCAATTAGCAGTTATGTAATATAAATATTAAAAAATATTGTTACATCATTTCACAGTTCAGTTTTCAATCACAAAGTTATTCATTTAATAAAAAAGAACACAATATCAAATTTTTAATTCATTATCCATACTAAAACTAAACTTAAACACCTATTATACCAAAATTTGTTGACTTCGTCGTCTCTGGCGGTCTTTGACGTACTGAAACCATTTCTTTATTGTGGTTTCAATATCCGCAACCCTATATTTGCAAATTTTTTCATTGTTTCATCTGAAAAATATAATTTTATTGTAAACATATTTTTAATTTGTTTAATTTGTTATTTACCTTTCAAAAGAGCCATAATTAAATAAGACTTTACTGTAATATTACCATGTTGTCCATGCCAAGAGAAATGTGAGGCAACGGCGTCTGTTATGAGGCTTTTTAAACACTCTGATGAATTTCTCCATACATTTGTCATTCAGTGTTTTGAAATATTTAATCTGCAATAAAAAAATAAAAACATATTTTTTAAATTTAAAACACTTAATTGTGTTGTGTAGTTTAAAGTACCAAATATGTTTTAAATCCGGGGTCATTTTGTAAATGGTTTTCCATTTCTTGAAAGGCTACAATAGAATTCGCAGGAAATTTTTAATCATATGTTATTTCCGCTTCTGATATTGCTTGGCCCGGGCACCGGTTTTCATGTTCATGAAATTCCGCTCTCAACAATTTCACTTCTCGAAGGGTTTCTCTCATTTGCTGTGTTTTAATATTGGAGCACTATCCGGAGCCAAATAGCAATTTTCTATTGGAACTGCAGCTATTATTCACTGGTGTCGCTGTACTATAAAAATTAAAACTAAATTCATCAATAAAACAAACATTTATCACCTGAAATATATTAATTGACATTTATTTTGACATGACGTTATAAACAAGAATTAATTTTGCTGTGTTTTAAATTTTTATTGTAAGATTTAGTTTCTAATGGTTTCAGGGGTTTACAAAATTAAAAGCCTTTTCAAATTTCCCATTGAAATGGATAGCGCTCCCGATAGCGGCTCCCGATAAATAAGTGAGCCGAGATATTTTTTTATCGATTTTTAATTAAAAAGTTGAATGAAAAATCTTAGTTTAGATTTAAATAAATTAATTAAATGCAATAATAGCGCGATAAATATAAGTTTTCACATAGAAAATTGGCTGCTCCGGATACAGCTATCGGGCGCTAATAAAAAAACACAGCAATTATCTTAAATATTTTTTCTTCAAAGTTACTATCACCATTATTTTTAATAGGTTGATGACATCCTTGTGTTGAAGTTGATGGTCGCATGTTGTCATTTATTTTAAGAAATTCTTTATAGTTTTTTTCCGAATCAAAACAAAACTCTTCCCTTTCTTCAGTCGAATTCATATCTGGAATTCTACACATAAGCGATATATATAGACATTTGCAATAATGGTATAAAACCAGAAGATTTAAAATTTTGCAAATACTTACTGTTTTGGGTTGGTGGTGGGCAATACAAACTGGTGGAATTAGAAGAATTTGGTTTGGCCTTGGGTTGTAAACTGCCAATTTTAATTGTTGGTGGTCTGTTCCCTTTTTAGGGATGATAAACTATTTATTGAGGAATATCGTAATTATTGTCACTGCTATTTTTAATAGTCGGTTGAATAGGATTGTGACATCCTTGTGTTGAAGTTGATGGCCGCATACTATTGTTTATTTTTAAAAATTTTTTGTAATATGTTTCCGAATCAAAACAAAACTCCTGGCTTTCCTCAGTTGAATCCATATCTGGAATTATATATGTATACACATCTATATCTATAAAAATGGTGCAAAAAATGTATGTGCGCGCATCAGCTGAGAACGGCTGAACCGATTTGGCTCAATCTTTTTTTATTGTGTTTGCAATTGCCAGGAGATGGTTCTTACGAAAGAAAATTTTGAAAAAATTCACCGAAAAAGTCTAAAAACCCGAAAAATCGAATAAATAGCCATTTTTATATGAATTTTGTGTGGACATTTTGTATGAGTTAGGTGGTGTAGTGGTTAAAGCTTCGGCGCTTGGATTGGGAGGTACTGAATTCGATTCCCACCGAAGGCTACATCCAAACTGCTACTTTGTTTTTTATCCAATCTATTTATTTTATCTATTTATTTTCTCTATCTATTTATCTAAATAAAAATCAATTGCCGTGCGTTAGTAGTCGCGTAAAAACTCGAGAACGAAACGATCATTTTGAATGATTCTTTTTGTGCATTGTCCATCTCAATACAGTGGGGCTTAGAAAAAAAGAAAATTCGGAAAAACTCAAAGGAAAATTCGTAAACACGAAAAAAATCGATTCCAAATGAAAAACCGAAAAATAAAAGAAATAAAATAATCGGAAAATCGAGAATTGCGTTTTGTAGAGGAATTTTGTATGGAAATACACTTAACACCACCGCGATGAAAATTGTATTTTGACAATGATCATCATTCATTTAAATAGCCACTTCGGATTATTTTCAATAGATGGCGTTGGTTGCGGACTACTGTAAATATAAGTTGTGTAGAATTTTGACAATCTTATCTTCTTCTTCTATATCTATAAAAATGGTGCAAAAAATGTATGTGCGCGCATCAATTCAGAACGGCTGAACCGATTTGGCTCAATCTTTTCTGTTGTGTTTGCAATTACCAGGAGTTAGTTCTTAAGAAAGAAATTTTTGAAAAAATCCACCGGAAATGTCGGAAAACCCGAAAAATCGAATAAAAAACCATTTTCATATGAATTTTGTGTGTACATTTACTATGAGAAAGGTGGTGTAGTAGTTAAAGCTTCGGCGCTTGGATTGAGAGGTACTGAATTCGATTCCCACCGAAGGTTACATCCAAATTGCTACTTTATTTTTTATCCAATCTATTTATTTTATCTATTTATTTAAATAAAAATCAATTGCCGTGCGTTAGTCTCGCAAAAACTCGAGAACAAAACGATCAATTTGAATGATTCTTTTTTTGTGCATTGTCCATCTCAATGCCCCACTGTGGCTTAGAAAAAATATTTGGAAAACTCAAAGGAAAATCCGTAAACTCGAAAAAAATCGAAACCAAATGAAAAACCGAAAAATAAAAGAAATAAAAAAATCGGAAAATCGAGAATTGCGTTTTGTAGAGGAATTTTGTATGGAAATACACTTAACACCACCGATTAAAATTGTATTTTGACAATTATCATTCATTTAAATAGCCACTTCGGATTATTTTCAATAGATGGCGTTGGTTGCGGACTACTATAAATATAAGTTGTGTAGAATTTTGATAATCTTATCTATATCTATAAAAATGGTGCAAAAAAAGAATGTGCTGTTGAGAATCAGTTGAGAACGGCTGAACCGATTTGGCTCAATCTTTTTTTATTGTGTTTGCAATTGCCAGGAGATGGTTCTTACGAAAGAAAATTTTGAAAAAATTCACCGAAAATGTCTAAAAACCCGAAAAATCGAATAAATAGCCATTTTTATATGAATTTTGTGTGCACATTTTGTATGAGTTAGGTGGTGTAGTGGTTAAAGCTTCGGCGCTTGGATTGGGAGGTACTGAATTCGATTCCCACCGAAGGCTACATCCAAACTGCTACTTTGTTTTTTATCCAATCTATTTATTTTATCTATTTATTTTCTCTATCTATTTATCTAAATAAAAATCAATTGCCGTGCGTTAGTCTCGCAAAAACTCGAGAACGACACGATCAATTTGAATGATTCTTTTTGTGCATTGTCTATCGCAATACAGTGACGGCTTAGAAAAAAAGAAAATTCGGAAAAACTCAAAGGAAAATCCGTAAACACGAAAAAAATCGAAACCAAATGGAAAACCGAAAAATCAAAAAAAAAAAAAATCGGAAAATCGAGAATTGCGTTTTGTAGAGGAATTTTGTATGGAAATATACTTAACACCACCGATGAAAATTGTATTTTGACAATGATCATTCATTTAAATAGCCACTTCGGATTATTTTCAATAGATGGCATTGGTTGCGGACTACAATAAATATAAGTTGTGTAGAATTTTGGCAATCTTATCAGTTGCAACGAGGCGATTTGGCGTATTTTCTCATTTGCATTACACGAACGTCATCCCACTGTTCAACATTTGTGGGTGCACTTGGAGAATGGACAACGTGTCTATTTCACGGAAGCTAATGCAGCACAACGAGCAGAACGACCACCAGCTACAACACTCACTAATTTCTTCGAAATTTGCCAAAGCGATCCGTTCGCACGAACATTGCTTTACTGCGAAATGCCACGCTATCATACTTGGAACCAGTCAACGAAGAAGTTTCAACGTCGAAAAAAAGGTCAACCTGTTGCAGGATACGTAAATGTGTATTCGACTGATGCGCTTGGCCGTGTGTACACCGTGCATCCACGACAAGACGAATGCTTCTATCTTCGTTTGCTTTTGTTCCATGTTAGTTGGTCCTACTTCGTTCAAATCTCTTCGTACTATAGATGGTGTATTGTGCGCCACTTATCGAGAAGCTTGCCAACGTCTGAATTTGCTGGAAAACGACTCACATTAGGAATCAACACTCGCCGATGCCACTGTTTCTGCGCCGGCATATCAAATTCGTGCATTGTTCGCGATCATCATAGCGGCGTGTCATCTATCGAACGCATTGGAATTGTGGAACAAATACAAGGACGAGATGGCTGACGACATTTTGCATGTAGTTCGCACTACAACATCAAACTATGAGCTTGAAATGAACGGCAAGATACGCAACGAAGCTTTGATCATGATCGAAGACATGTGCGTGCTTATGTGCGGCAGCTATTTGTCAAAATTGGGCATGCCAGCACCAATTCGTTCGATGCACGATGCATTTAATCGTGGATTACAACGAGAGCAAGAGTACGATCGAGATTCAATGAGCCAAATAGTACGAACAAATGTCCCGCTTTTGAATGTACAGCAAAAGAACGTGTACGATGCTCCTGGTGGAACAGGCAAAACATTTCTGATTTCATTGCTTTTGGCCAAAATTCGCTCGAGATCTGAAATAGCGTTAGCCATTGCATCATCGGGAATTGCAGCCACATTGCTAGACGGCGGCCGGACAGCACATTCTGCGTTGAAGTTGCCGATGAATATCCACACGAATGACAAGCCAGTGTGCTCAATTGCAAAAAACTCGGCGATGGCCAAGGTATTGCAGGATTGCAAAATCATCATCTGGGACGAGTGCACAATGGCACATAAACGATCATTGGAAGCGTTCAATCGAACGATGAAGGATTTACGAAGTGACTCAAGGCATTTTGGTGGAGCGATGATTCTGCTGGCTGGTGATTTTCGTCAAACGCTACCTGTCATTCCGAGATCAACAGCTGCAGATGAACTCAATGCATGTCTGAAATCGTCAAGTTTATGGCGCTATGTGAAGAAGTTATAGTTGACCACGAACATGAGAGTCGCGTTACAGAACGACTCATCAACTACTGATTTTTCAAAACAATTGTTGGCGCTTGGAAATGGTCAAATTGCTGTTGATGTTTTGACCGGATCGATTTCATTTCCTTTGAATTTTTGCATATTCCCGATGTCGAAGGAAGAGCTTATCACGAAAGTGTTTCCGGACATCCACCGAAATTATATGGATCACAATTGGCTCAGCGAACGAGCGATTTTGGCAGCGAAGAACAAGGATGTTGACACTCTGAACTACTTGATTCAAAACCAAATCGCAGGGGAAATGCGTTGTTACAAATCCGTTGACTGTGTTACGAATCAAGACGAAGCAACCAACTATCCAACCGAGTTTTTGAATGCCCTTGATTTGCCGGGAATACCGCCGCATAACTTGATGCTCAAGGTAGGATCTGTTATAATCATGCTGCGCAATCTGAACCATCCGAGATTGTGTAACGGAACGCGATTGGCTGTGAAGAAACTGATGAACAACGTGATTCAAGCGACGATCATCAAGGGCAAATTCAAAGGAGAGGATGTTCTAATTCCGAGAATTCCTCTGATTCCAACTGACATTCCATTTGACTTCAAGCGCATTCAGTTCCCCGTTCGTTTGGCGTTCGCTATGACGATTAACAAATCGCAAGGTCAATCGTTGGAAGTGTGCGGAATAAATCTGGAATTTTCGTGTTTTCCTCATGGTCAGTTGTACGTCGCCTGTTCGAGAGTTGGCAAACCGTCATCGTTGTTCATTTACGCACCGGACAACAAAACGAAAAATATTGTTTACCACAATGCATTGTATTGATTTGCGTCTGTATTACATTTATTTCCACTCGAATAAAATACATTGAATTCTTTTAAATTCCAACTGACTCCAATTCATTTCCACAGCGAGAGCAAAAATCCAATAAACAACTCAATTTTCGATAGACGCCTGAGTTTCAATAGACATTTCATTGCCTTTCAATACTTTAGTGTTGAATTCGATGAAAAAGTGAATGGAATGGACACTCAATCGTCTAACTCAAACGTCTATTGAGAATTGAGTTTAGTTGTTTGATTTTTGTTTCATTAAATTCAATTTTTGTGAAGGTCAAAAGTGTTTGCTCGGACGAAGTAATTTGGGGCGAGACTAAGTTCGCCGGGTCAGCTAGTTATTTATAAATGTTGTATTGGTATAAAAATCGAACATTTAGAATTTTTTAAATGCAATAGTTTATTTTATATATCTTGTACTCCAAAAGACAAGGTGTTTGATTCTAAAGCTTCTTGTACAGTACTATAAATCCCCAAATGGCTAGAAGGTAAAGGATCGTCGAAATAATTCTCCAAATTCAACAAAAAAGTTCCATTTACTCGTTCGTTATCATATTTCATAATTTTAAAAATACGGTCGTTTATTAAACAATAATTGTTTGGTGTATCAGAGCCAAGAGAAAAAACTGGTTGTAAAGAATATTTTTGAGAAGTTTTGTGGAGGTTTTTTTGTTCTTTAAGACTATTATAATTTTGTTGCAGTGGTTGCGATGCTTTTGTTATTAATTTCTTTAACTGCTGCATATAATTTTCAAAACTAAAGGCACTGTAGTTATCGAGGTGGCCGTTTTTTTTGTATCTTCTGCTAGATGAAGCAAGCTATGTACATTATATGACATGTTTTCGTTTCCATAAAGAAAACAAAATTGCTGACAAAATATATTGAGTAAATCCGCAACACATTCATTATTATGAAAACAGTCTTCCGGGTGTGCAAGTATTCTTATAGCACACGTCAAATATATAAAAAGTGTATAGTAGTTGTTATCTATAACATCTTTAAAGACTACCATGTATAGCATAAAAATAGACGAAACTCGGAAGCTTTCCAGTGATCTAATTCACCAAGCGATCTCGGCTTTCTTTGAAATTCCGCAGGAGTATATTTACGAATTTGTAGTAGATGTCTATTCACGGCATCAATTTGATTTCTTGTTAGAGAAAATCGCTGTTTACGCGTTTTAATTAGTCGACTAAGCATTTGCTTCATGACGCTTAGTAACACGCAATGCATGTAGTCAATTGGAAATTGTGCAACGCATTTAACGGGTATAGTTTTCAATTTCAAATTCATTTTAATGTGGTGATTTAAATCGGTTTGGTTGTGAAATTCTGATGCTTTCTGGAAAACAAACTTTGTGTTTTAAATAGGTCCCTCTTATGTGACATTTTGTGCAGCTGGAGTAACCAGAGTGGGATTTGACACCTGAAAACCAAGAAACAAAAAACTTGTGAAATATAAGATATTGTTCAAAATTACCAAGAAGAAAAGCTCTGGCCGGCGCGTCCCAAATAAACTCTCGAATGGTTACCAATATCTTTTTATTATTGTGATAAAAACCATTTTCAATTAAATGCTTGCTCTCTTTGACAAATTCGTTCAAAAACTGATCAACACAATATGGTTTCTTGTAGCCCTGATATATACAAATTGGAAATACTTCTTGATAAGATACGACTCGGCCAAGAATAGGCCATAATTGATTGGTGGAGCTCTTAGTTAGTGGAACACCATCCACACAAATATCAATCATTAAGGTTTTGTTGTAAAATTTGTAACGGTCTGTCTTGCATTTTAAAATTGTATTGTATATCGTTATAAACCGTTAACAGAACTCGTGATGACTGCGGTGAAGCAGCAGATCGCCGGCTAGGTGGCAGTCGTTAAGGGTGGGATCTTTCCACCGGTCACCATGAGCTTGATAATTGCTGCTTTATATTTTATATTTGAATACTTAATCACGCACATAATGGGCATTCACAGATATCGGTATATAAAAAAATGTTAAATCACAGATCTATTTATCGCAAGGTGGTTTATAATAGTTCTCATTAAACATAACAGATTATCACTGCACTCCGTCACATCCATATAAATATATACACAACCGGGTTGTGTGACCTTCGATATTACGGTCACATTGTTCTACACCCACACCTCCTAAAATATAACTTCATTAAAATGAAGCCCCCAAAAATGTGGCTCGAAGCTTACACCATCATGGCAACCTTGTTTAACCTATTCAACTGCACATCATATTTACAGCACTTAGGTAATTAAAAATAATACTAAATTCGCGACACCGTGCATAACACCCAGAAACACTTGAAATTATTGAAATCGACAGAAGGATCAGAAAAAATATAAAACAACACACCTATAGTAAATCAAACGAAAACCACAACGCTTAAATTGATTAATATATGTTCAAAGATTGAGTATATTTAGATAATAAGAAATAAGAACTTGTTAATATAGTTTGAATATAGTAAATAAATAAATATAATTATATAATAAAAGGAATATGTAATAAAACTAAATATCTTTGTAAGACGGAACCATGGCCCTTAATATGTTTTATAAAATTTTTAATCATAAATTAAATGTTTAAATTTTCTTTCATGCAATTAATAAATACTAAGATACATTTGTACATATATATAAATAATTTAATAACTAGTCAATAATTAAATATTAATAAATAAGGTAATTATAGTTAACGGCGTAAGCGAAAATTGTTATGTAGAATAACGCCATATGTACCGTCACGTCTCAAAAAAAATTTGCTTTAAGACGCCGGTATCCATTTTATTTAGGTAAAAATATAAATTATACTTCTTGAAATTTTGAAGCTTATCTTCCTACTACCATATGCAGCTTAATATAGTTTTCGTTTATGGTAGTAATTTTAGTTTTAGTGTTTAATATAAGTAAGAAAAAAAAATTGCTTACCAAGCTAAACGGGATTTTTGACGATTGACACAGATTTGATACACCCGTAGCTACAGAACATATTAGAAATTACAAAACAGAATTAGTAACCATTCATTACTATGGAACACAAAACATTATAAAGAAAATTTACCTTGGTAAGCTTTACAGAAAATAAACAATATTTTCGTATCGATTTGTTGTAGCTTCAACTTATATGCTGCACTTTTCAATTTGTTTTTGTTTCTGTGAGAAACTTAAACCACTAGCACTTGTGTAACAAAAAAAAACTTTTAAACAAATTATGTATCAAACACGATTATTACAAAAATTAAGTAAATAAGTTAAAAAAATTTATAATATTACCTACTAATATTTGATGACACGGTTTAATCAATGCGGAAGATGTGACAATACTGTTTTGACCGGGAAAGAATATTATTTATTTTCTGTATATTGTTAAGGGGAAAATGAAAATATATATAAAAACTTGTTTTACTCCACCTCAACACTGTGATGCTCGATTTATTTACTATAAATCAGCTGTTCAACATTATATTGTAATTGGTACACTGCGCGACTAAATTGTATGCGCGCGCGGCTGGCATGTCATGCGGGGATAATAAATTTCAACGTTGATATATTAACTGTAACCAAGCAACGGTTACAAATTGTATATTAGTTAGAAACTTTTTTAACTGCTTTTCAAGTCCAATATGTAAATATGCAATAATTGGCATGACGCTTCTTATTCTATTTGGCGTATTTGTCAAAGTTTGCACGTCTTTTGGCAAGCTGAAATGATACTTGGATAATATTTGCAGCAATGCATTCACAGTCATTCGATGGGTTGTACTTCACACTCCATTCGCATAACTCTTGTCGTATATTATCTTCAATTATCGGTTCCAAGCTGCACTCATATTCGGATTCAGTATCTGTAACTGAAAAGCTTGAATTTGTTTCTTGAAATAAGTTGTCACAACACAAATTTGACATATTTGTGCTGTCGCTAATTAAATAATTCTTTTCAGCAGAAAGTACTTCATCCTCGCGATTTCTGCTTCAGACATGAGAACAGTGGGCTTTTGTAATATTGGTAAAAATGGCATCAATTTCTTGGCGAACAGTTCTGTACAGCTTTTGCTTAGACATTTTGTTCAGGGATTTAAATTTATATACACACTCACTTCAAAATTAATTGTTAATTAAACTTCAGCTTTGCGGGAAATTATTAACACTTATTCTAAATTATTTATAGTGTCTTATTTATTTCTATACAATTTGAAAACTATGTCTCTATCATTTATTTAATAATATTTTCACCAAAAATTAATTATTTTATATTTTATAGTTTTTAGCTTGGCCTATCAAATATAACAGTTCTATTTTTTTTTATTTTTTAAACACAAAAACATAAAAAATTAAACCACATAATTTAACTACGCACTTTCAAAACCAAATATCAAATAATGTTTCGATTTTCTGCTACTCTAAGAAAAAGCGTTGTAATCGCTTTAAAATTGTGTTCAAAAGTATAACATTTATGTTACGTTGTTGATGTATACATTTTTTTGTTGGGAGGGTAAGAATAAAAACAACAAACCTAAAAATTTATAAACAGCAACAAAATTTCACGAATAAATTCAGAATGTTGGAAACGAGACATAGATTTATGAACAATTATCCATTAATATAGATTATTAATTTAAAAGGAAATACAGATACTATAGGTTTTGCACTTCAAATTCTCGATTTTGCAAATGATATTAAATTTTTTTTTAGTTTATTCACAACTCTTTACAAATCAACCATAATTTTTTAAACTTCATTAATTAATTTTGTCTAAATCAACCTCAATTTTTTGCAAAGCAAATTCGTGTTTTTCAAAGTAACTTCAAAGTAACTTCATGTTAAGTAAATTCAAATATTTTTAAAAGAAATTCAAGTTTTATTCACGTCAATTATAGAACTCGCGGGAGCGAATCGATCGAAATTCTAAATCGTAGTATCATAGAAATTCCTATGGATTCTCGTACTATTAGTAAAGTAAAATTTGTTTTAGATCTGTAACTATTTTATTGCGTTTGTACGGGGAGTCATAAAAAACGATTTATATGGAA
This sequence comes from Nephrotoma appendiculata, assembly GCA_947310385.1. NCBI lineage: Eukaryota > Metazoa > Arthropoda > Insecta > Diptera > Tipulidae > Nephrotoma > Nephrotoma appendiculata. The sequence continues at coordinate 3,409,453 of OX371226.1, forward strand.
ATCAGTACAAATTGTCTTGGCTACTTTGATTAATAGCAATTGTTTTCCATTTTATTTATATGTTTTTTCCAATCCGCAATCGATTCGCTCTCGCGAGTTCTATAATCGACGTGATTTCAAATTCGCACATTTTTACAATTCAAAATCAACTTTTTGCAAAACAATTTCAATGCTCCCAATTCTTAAGCGATTAAGCTGGAATTGGGTGTGTTGGATGGAAATATGATTCTTACATGAATTTTGGAACAAGTTCTGGATTACGGCCACCTAGGACAGAACTCGGTAATTTCGTAACCGATTATGATGGGATTGAGTATGATGGATGGAAATGAGATTCATAAATAGTTTTTGGAAGAAGTTTATGAATATGGCCATCTGGGACGGAGCTCAGACATTTCTTAGCCGACTATGTTGGTATTGGGTGTGTTGGATGAAAATGGGATTCTTAAATTATTATTGAAAGAAGTTCTGGAATTTGGCCACTTGGGACGGAACTCGTCCATTTCTTAACCGATTATGATAGGATTAGGTACGCTGAATGGAAATGGGATTCTTAAATGGTTTTTGGGGTAACTTCAGGAATATGGCTACCTGGAATGGAACTCGATCAATTCTTAACCGATTATAATGGGATTTGGTATATTGAATGGAAATGGAATTCTTAAATGATTTTTGGAAGAAGTTCTGAAATTAGGCCACCTGGGGTGGAACTCAGCCCATGTAGCAATTTAGAGTTCGAGAACGGTTTATAAACCGTAATTTAACTTAACTTGAAATAATGCAGAAGTTTAAAAATGGTTTAATTTCCATTAATCTAACGTTTCATTAACCGTCGATCGACAGGCGTTTGAATAGGTAATTATCAACCTTAGCTGCATTACTATGGTTGAACTACCGCATACAACCAACTTGGGTGTAGCGTACTAGTTTCAAAAAGGTTATTGTTTAACCGTTAACCGCAGAAGCATAGTAGGGTTGGAAATAATTCGTGGTTTTTCCTAAACCCATATTCAACATGGAAGCTATTCACTTCTCGAGTTAGGGATGTACATCAAATCAACTAATAAGTTTGGATCTACTGGTTCAAGAAAAGTATATTTTAAACCAACAGGCACCCACGCTTGTATCCAAAATCCAGCTACAGTTGAAATAAGGTCTAACTGGAATTGAAATCAAACTTAAAAGTAAATTATGGACTTCAAATTAACTATGGTTGAAAGGAATTAAGCAAAGGTTTATTTCAAACCAATAGAAATCTTCGCACGGATCCAAATTTTAATTTTCGTTACTAAACGAGTAAATGAAGGTTGGAAACAAACTCAAAAGTAAATTCCTAACTCCAAACTAATTCAAATGCAACCGACCAAACGGCACAGTGGTTAAAGCTTTGGCGTTTGGATCGGGAGGTACCGGGTTCGAATCCCGATAGGGGCAGGATGCAAAAGGGATTTTTCATCATTTGATTACGATCGATGATGGTAATGAACACAACTATGACCACCTGTCGAAGTGCACAACTCATGGGCCGACCCATCTTCCATGTCAGTACTATAGGCTGGCATGGAGCAATGCAATGTACAGATGGTTCTACGTAAATCGGACCTATACCCGTACGTCCTCGATTTGGCAAACAATGCGTAAAGTAGGACGGTAAAAGTGAACTGCGAAAGAGTTGGGAGTGCTTCGGCCCCAGAACTGATTGCATAGATTAAAACATAAAAAAAAAAAACAAATGCAAGTAGTGTAAAGTGGGGGGTTCTGGATATGCCTAAACCCAAAAATTTTTCCATAGTAATTGGATATTGAATACTGTTTTTTCATTTTATCTTCATATAACTTGAGAAATATAGTAATGCCTCGGTAACTAAATCTTCTTATAACTGTATTCATCAATGGATTTTATTGAAATTTATGAAAGTTTGTTATCCGTTGGTTCAACTGTAATGAAGAATTTTGTTCTTGAGAAATATAGTAATGCCTCGCTAACTAAATCTTCTTATAACTGTATTCATCAATTGAAATTATTGAAATTTATGAAAGTTTGTTATCCGTCGGTTCAACTGTAATGAAGAATTTTGTTACATAAATTCGAAATAGAATGTTTAGCCCAATATATGCAAGAATATTGTTTCGATAGTAAATTAAATAAAAATTAATTATTTTAGTAACTTTGGAAAACTTTTGGTTTTAAATTTCTAATTGATTTATTACTGTTAAAATTATTTCACACAAAAGTGTTCAAAAGCGGCGCGGGGTGCGACGTCCGACGTGCGATTTACAATATTTAATTTAGTAACTGTAACAAATATTAAATTTAAATGATAGTAAATGATTGTTGTTGTTATTGTGTTCGCAAAATATATAAAGATTAAGAAAATTGCATTTTATTTTTTATGTAGGTTAAAGATAAGAAAAGATCAGTTTTCATTTCTTTTACCAAAAATCATGAGAAGTACAGAATTGTTATTATTATTATATTTTATTTGTATGTACATATGTCGAAATGCATAATATTACTAGATGCGCGCGCACATATATGAATTATTTTTATGTAATCGCAAATAAGAAAGATAAAACTAAACTTGATCTCGAAAATGTATCGCTATACATATCATAACAACAGCAAATCTGATGGATGCAAATGAGAATTGAAAGTTTTAATATAATCAATAATGGGTTAAATAATATTTGTTATCATATTTTTTTTATAATTGTTATTGTTATAATAGGATTTCGCATATTTTCGTAACAATTATAAAAAATCATGATCAGTTATGTTTTCGTTGCAATAGCGTGGGATAAGTCAACTGATTAAGTAAAAATAGAAAAAAAAAACGATGAGTGATAAAGGTGAAAAACGATGATAAGTTATGTCACATAACAATGTGTAGAAACTAATAGTCAACAATAACAACGATGAAACGATAAAATTTTCTCGCCTAAATTTAGATTTTATATTTGGTTACGAATCACATTAGTGCATTTCACTATTAAGTCATTATTTTATTATTATATTTTGTTATGGTAACCAGCGACAAATCATTAATGAAAATTACTATTTAATTTACTAAAAATTACGTTATTTATCACAAAATTTAGTTTACATGTCAATTTTAAAGTTTAATAAACTTAATTATGAAAACTCATATATATTTTAGTAAACCAATCAGGAAGTAATTCTTAAATACATATTTCTTGTTTAAACTGATCAGAGTATCATCAAAGATATTAAATATTCTACAACAAAATAAATGGCAACGACCTGCGCAACTACATTATCGCTATACAGTACAAAACTGATAAATAAAACACAGTGCAAAGCTGACAACTTTAAATAAAGTTAATGTTAATTACACGTAATTTACAAACTTTTTGATATGATATTCAAAAGTTGCCTGCAATAAAGTTACAGCATTTATTTTTTACATAACCGAAATTAAATTTAATATACATTTAAAATTATTTAAAAATGTGACGTAGTCAGTATTGGGTCTAACCACATTATCGAAGAAATTGAAGAACACTTTGATGACAGTGATAACAAATCACAGGCTTTAATATTAAAAATCAAGATATTTAAAAAAGAAAAAAGCTGATAGAAATATTATTTTATTTTATTAGGCTAATGTCAATCATTGTTCAGTTAATTCGTAAATTGTGCTAAGTAGTTATTATATGTAGGTAGTAGTATACAGCTTTAATCTACATCAATGTAACAAAAAATGATATCAAGTTTATAAAGTATGTTTGAAAAATTATAAAAATAATTAAATGTTGTAAAAATTGCAATTTTTTTTTAAAATTATGTAAATTTAATGAAAAGTGGCAAAAATATATAAAACTTATAGTACCTTAGTTAAAACAATAAAACAATTATATTATAAAATATACAGACATTTAAAGATATAAAAAGTTATGAAATTTATTAAAATTTATAAAAATTAGTTATATATTGTTATTGTTATGAAAAGTTATAAACTTTGAACAAAAAATATGTTAAAAGTTATAATAACGTTAAAAATTATAAAAGAAATACCTGAAAGTTATAATAAGTTAAAAAAATTATTAAAAAGTTATAAAAAAATAATAATAAATTTTAAAAATTATAAAAAACGTTATTAAGTTTATAAAGTATTTGTACGTTGAGTTTGGATTTGTTTATTTTTAAGTATTACATGAAACTATACTTGTACCGACTCGGCAGATCATTTATTCTGTTGTCCGCTATTTAAAAAGTAAAATAACAAATATAAAATTTATAAAATTAAAATAAAAACCTACCTGAAAATAAAAAAAATAAAAACAAAAAATTTAAACATACAAAAAATAATTACAAACGAATTATGGAAATTAAACAATTGAAATCTAAAAATTTATTAAAAAAAATAAAAAAAAAATTTAATTGAAAAATGCGTGCAACAATTACTGGTGGAAATACTGCGTTCTAGTGGTGAGAAGTGGTATTGCATTAATTAAGCGTAATAAAGTTTGTGACATGTAGTTGTGAGATCTGGCGACGAGAAGCTTAACTAGTTAGTAGTACTAATAATCATTTTACTGATAGAAAGTAGCGCTCTTAGTAGTGAGAATTGGTGTATATTTTATGCACTAATTTACTATACTAAAGTAAGTTACTACTACTAGTGGTGTCTAATTAAATGTAATTAAAGTATATAAAACTTTTAATGTTTTTTAAAAACTATACAAATTTAATGAAAAGTGACATAAATGTATAAAACTTATAGTATCTAAATTAATACAGTTATTAAAAGTTATATAAAGACATTTAAAGCTATAGAAACTTATGAAATGTATTAAAAGTTATAAAAAATTAGTTGTAAGAGTTATGAAAAGTTGTAAACTTTGAACAAAAAAATATGATGTTGAAAGTTGTAATGACTTTAAGAATTATAAAAAAAAATACGCAAATAGTTATAGTAAGATATAAAAATTATAAAAAGTTATAAAAAATGATAAGTTTTAAAAATTATAAAAAATGTTATTTAAAGTTATAATAAGTAACAAAAAACGTTATTAAGTTTATAAAGTATTTCTAAAAAATTATAAAAAATAAGCTACCTTTAAAATGGTATCAAAAATTGTAAATTTTTTAAAAACTACGGGTCAAAAATTATAAAGTTTAAGAGTTATAAAGAGTTGTAAAATTTGTATAAAAAATATGCTATTATAAGTTATAAAAGTTATTAAAATGTAATAAAAACAGTAATAATAAATTTTAGAAAATAAAAAAATGTTATTAAAATTATAATAAGTAACAAAAAATTAATAAATTTATAAAAAGGTAACAAAGCCGTTATCAAATTTATAAAATTTGTTTAAAAAATCATAAAAAGTAGTAAAATGGTATAAAAATTATAATTTTTTTAAAAACATATACAATATTTATGAATAGTGACAATATTGAATAGTAAATTATAGTAGGTAATTAAAAAAGAGTTATTAAATATAATAAAAAGTTAAAAAAATTATTGTTGATAAAAATTGGTTGTTGCTATTTATAATTGCACGATCTATGTACTCATGTAGCGAGAAAAAAAAGTTACAGCATTTATTTTTTATATAACCGAGAGCTATTAATCAAATTTGATATAAATTAAAAAATATTTAAGATTTAATTTATCATCTCAAATATGTTATAACAAATAGAAGGTGAACCAACTAAAATTCATATCAACATAAATACGATATTTTAATATTTCAATAATAAATATTTAATATTTTAATAATAAAACGAAAGAATATTTCGTTTTTATACTTCTTAATTGCCACTAAGCATTTTAGTTAGTACAAATATTATGAATATTTGTTATTTTATTAAATTTTATACGTTGGATTAATAAAAATAACAAATAAAATATTGGTCGAAGAATTTTCAATTGAAAATATTCAATGTTTTCGTGTTGCAGTTAAAATAAGTATGCAAATTCAATTCGAACGGGTTTTCTTACTTATTTAAGATGGCGGAAAATAAGTAAATAAGTTTGAAATAAGTATCCGTTTCGAAAAGGGCCTTACATATACTCTCCACCTGCTATTGCTATCTAGTTATGCTAGAAACTTTTTAAACTTTTTAAAACTCTTTTTTAAAACTCTAAAACTATTTAAAACTTTTAAAAACTTTTGAAAAGTTTTTAAAACTTTTTTAATTTATTTTAAAACTTTTTAAAACTCTTTTTAAAACTCCAAAACTTTTTAATCTTTTTAAAACTCTTTTTTAAAAGTCTAAAAACTTTTTCAAAACTTTTTAAAACTTGCGAGGTAATTGCGTGTTCAAATGCGCATTTTTTAAATATTTAAATATCATATTTTTATTCAAATTTTATAACTTTTCATAGCTCTTATAGCCAATTTGGATCGTTTTTAATACATTTCATAACTTCTTTTTATTGCTAATTTTAAATTTCAATTTTGTCAATTATGTAAAATTTTAGAAATGTTAAAATATTTTAAAGTTTTTATTTATATTTTTATTTAATTTTTTTTTGATTTTCATTAACCATTTTGTAATTAATTTTGTAAGTTTTAAATTTAGTTTTAATTTTTTAAGTTTTTAATTTGTTACTTTACTTTAACTTAAAAAAATGAAACCGTTAAAAGTAAGAAAGTTGTTTGCTATTATAATAGCATTCTTATATAAAACTATTTACACAGAAATCAATAATCATATTCCATTATTTTATAATGGTAGTGTTTCATAGCTATCTTAAATCAAATATATTTTATCATCGTGTGGATTAAGTGCGGTTTTCAATTGTCTAACAGAGCTTATTGCTTGATTTCTTGAACGAATTTATGATGAGTCATTAATTAAACATTCTTTGAATTCTTTAAACGTTATTCTAGATTTCACAACTTGTCTCTTTACTCCTTTATTTTTTTTGTATCATTAGTATCAACAACTTTGAAAGTATACATTTTTGATCTTAATCCAATAAATTCACCCATTATTTTTCCATAATTTTCATTCTTCATTAGACCACTTGTATCGAGATACTTATAACAATCTTTTATGATGGGTTCATATACATCTGGACAAAACACTTCGTAAACTAAACTATCTGTTTCAGTATTACAAATTTTTATCCAACTTCGGTACCATTAGTCACAATGAAAATAATATAATGTAGTTTTAACTAGATCTAATATGCACATCCCAAAATATATTGGTTTGTTGAAATACATTTCCAATTTATTTAATACAACCGCCACGATTGTGTAAGTGTATTGTATAATCCATTTAAATTTCATAACCCACGCATTTTTGATGAAATTTTTTCCTCTGTTTCGTTACTCTATAACATTACTTACTCTATGGTTATAGTCAACTATAAAATAATAACACGGCTTCTCCACCTGCTATCTGAATGCTATTGCAATCTACTTTCTCTTTCTATCAAAATTTGCCAAGATGGAGTCTGGTGTGGTAAACTTGCTATAATTTGACGTTTAGAAATCATTTTTAAAAAATAATTATAAAATATTTATATACTTTTATTAATAAAAATTTTTAAAATTTATTTGGTTATTTATTTTTGATTTATTGAAATATGTATGTATCACCAGTATGAAAGCGAAAAAATATAGTAGACGCAATATTTTGAATATTGATGTGTCGCCATATTGAAACGTCAAAATATGCATGCTATATACATGCTATTGAGTTCTGCCGACATAGCATGTATTCATAGCATACAGATAGCATATAAATATTATTTATATGCTATCTGTCTCCACTTGCCATTTGATCGAAATTTTCTAGCATAACTAGATAGCAATAGCAGGTGGAGAGTCTATGTAAGGCCCTTTTCGAAACGGATACTTATTTCAAACTTATTTACTTATTTTCCGCCATCTTAAATAAGTAAGAAAACCCGTTCGAATTGAATTTGCATACTTATTTTGACTGCAACACGAAAACATTGAATATTTTCAATTGAAAATTCTTCGACCAATATTTTATTTGTTATTTTTATTAATCCAACGTATAAAATTTAATAAAATAACAAATATTCATAATATTTGTACTAACTAAAATGCTTAGTGGCAATTAAGAAGTATAAAAACGAAATATTCTTTCGTTTTATTATTAAAATATTAAATATTTATTATTGAAATATTAAAATATCGTATTTATGTTGATATGAATTTTAGTTGGTTCACCTTCTATTTGTTATAACATATTTGAGATGATAAATTAAATCTTAAATATTTTTTAATTTATATCAAATTTGATTAATAGCTCTCGGTTATATAAAAAATAAATGCTGTAACTTTTTTTTCTCGCTACATGAGTACATAGATTGTGCAATTATAAATAGCAACAACCAATTTTTATCAACAATAATTGTTTTAACTTTTTATTATATTTAATAACTCTTTTTTAATTACCTACTATAATTTACTATTCAATATTGTCACTATTCATAAATATTGTATATGTTTTTAAAAAAATTATAATTTTTATACCATTTTACTACTTTTTATGATTTTTTAAACAAATTTTATAAATTTGATAACGGCTTTGTTATCTTTTTATAAATTTATTAATTTTTTGTTACTTATTATAATTTTAATAACATTTTTTTATTTTCTAAAATTTATTATTACTGTTTTTATTACATTTTAATAACTTTTATAACTTATAATAGCATATTTTTTATACAAATTTTACAACTCTTTATAACTCTTAAACTTTATAATTTTTGACCCGTAGTTTTTAAAAAATTTACAATTTTTGATACCATTTTAAAGGTAGCTTATTTTTTATAATTTTTTAGAAATACTTTATAAACTTAATAACGTTTTTTGTTACTTATTATAACATTTTTTATAATTTTTAAAACTTATCATTTTTTATAACTTTTTATAATTTTTATATCTTACTAACTATAACTATTTGCGTATTTTTTTTTATAATTCTTAAAGTCATTACAACTTTCAACATCATATTTTTTGTTCAAAGTTTACAACTTTTCATAACTCTTACAACTAATTTTTTATAACTTTTAATACATTTCATAAGTTTCTATAGCTTTAAATGTCTTTATATAACTTTTAATAACTGTATTAATTTAGATACTATAAGTTTTATACATTTATGTCACTTTTCATTAAATTTGTATAGTTTTTAAAAAACATTAAAAGTTTTATATACTTTAATTACATTTAATTAGACACCACTAGTAGTAGTAACTTACTTTAGTATAGTAAATTAGTGCATAAAATATACACCAATTCTCACTACTAAGAGCGCTACTTTCTATCAGTAAAATGATTATTAGTACTACTAACTAGTTAAGCTTCTCGTCGCCAGATCTCACAACTACATGTCACAAACTTTATTACGCTTAATTAATGCAATACCACTTCTCACCACTAGAACGCAGTATTTCCACCAGTAATTGTTGCACGCATTTTTCAATTAAATTTTTTTTTTATTTTTTTTAATAAATTTTTAGATTTCAATTGTTTAATTTCCATAATTCGTTTGTAATTATTTTTTGTATGTTTAAATTTTTTGTTTTTATTTTTTTTATTTTCAGGTAGGTTTTTATTTTAATTTTATAAATTTTATATTTGTTATTTTACTTTTTAAATAGCGGACAACAGAATAAATGATCTGCCGAGTCGGTACAAGTATAGTTTCATGTAATACTTAAAAATAAACAAATCCAAACTCAACGTACAAATACTTTATAAACTTAATAACGTTTTTTATAATTTTTAAAATTTATTATTATTTTTTTATAACTTTTTAATAATTTTTTTAACTTATTATAACTTTCAGGTATTTCTTTTATAATTTTTAACGTTATTATAACTTTTAACATATTTTTTGTTCAAAGTTTATAACTTTTCATAACAATAACAATATATAACTAATTTTTATAAATTTTAATAAATTTCATAACTTTTTATATCTTTAAATGTCTGTATATTTTATAATATAATTGTTATATTGTTTTAACTAAGGTACTATAAGTTTTATATATTTTTGCCACTTTTCATTAAATTTACATAATTTTAAAAAAAAATTGCAATTTTTACAACATTTAATTATTTTTATAATTTTTCAAACATACTTTATAAACTTGATATCATTTTTTGTTACATTGATGTAGATTAAAGCTGTATACTACTACCTACATATAATACTTAGCACAATTTACGAATTAACTGAACAATGATTGACATTAGCCTAATAAAATAAAATAATATTTCTATCAGCTTTTTTCTTTTTTAAATATCTTGATTTTTAATATTAAAGCCTGTGATTTGTTATGACTGTCATCAAAGTGTTCTTCAATTTCTTCGATAATGTGGTTAGACCCAATACTGATTACGTCACATTTTTAAATAATTTTAAATGTATATTAAATTTAATTTCGGTTATGTAAAAAATAAATGCTGTAACTTTATTGCAGGCAACTTTTGAATATCATATCAAAAAGTTTGTAAATTACGTGTAATTAACATTAACTTTATTTAAAGTTGTCAGCTTTGCACTGTGTTTTATTTATCAGTTTTGTACTGTATAGCGATAATGTAGTTGCGCAGGTCGTTGCCATTTATTTTGTTGTAGAATATTTAATATCTTTGATGATACTCTGATCAGTTTAAACAAGAAATATGTATTTAAGAATTACTTCCTGATTGGTTTACTAAAATATATATGAGTTTTCATAATTAAGTTTATTAAACTTTAAAATTGACATGTAAACTAAATTTTGTGATAAATAACGTAATTTTTAGTAAATTAAATAGTAATTTTCATTAATGATTTGTCGCTGGTTACCATAACAAAATATAATAATAAAATAATGACTTAATAGTGAAATGCACTAATGTGATTCGTAACCAAATATAAAATCTAAATTTAGGCGAGAAAATTTTATCGTTTCATCGTTGTTATTGTTGACTATTAGTTTCTACACATTGTTATGTGACATAACTTATCATCGTTTTTCACCTTTATCACTCATCGTTTTTTTTTTCTATTTTTACTTAATCAGTTGACTTATCCTACGCTATTGCAACGAAAACATAACTGATCATGATTTTTTATAATTGTTACGAAAATATGCGAAATCCTATTATAACAATAACAATTATAAAAAAAATATGATAACAAATATTATTTAACCCATTATTGATTATATTAAAACTTTCAATTCTCATTTGCATCCATCAGATTTGCTGTTGTTATGATATGTATAGCGATACATTTTCGAGATCAAGTTTAGTTTTATCTTTCTTATTTGCGATTACATAAAAATAATTCATATATGTGCGCGCGCATCTAGTAATATTATGCATTTCGACATATGTACATACAAATAAAATATAATAATAATAACAATTCTGTACTTCTCATGATTTTTGGTAAAAGAAATGAAAACTGATCTTTTCTTATCTTTAACCTACATAAAAAATAAAATGCAATTTTCTTAATCTTTATATATTTTGCGAACACAATAACAACAACAATCATTTACTATCATTTAAATTTAATATTTGTTACAGTTACTAAATTAAATATTGTAAATCGCACGTCGGACGTCGCACCCCGCGCCGCTTTTGAACACTTTTGTGTGAAATAATTTTAACAGTAATAAATCAATTAGAAATTTAAAACCAAAAGTTTTCCAAAGTTACTAAAATAATTAATTTTTATTTAATTTACTATCGAAACAATATTCTTGCATATATTGGGCTAAACATTCTATTTCGAATTTATGTAACAAAATTCTTCATTACAGTTGAACCGACGGATAACAAACTTTCATAAATTTCAATAATTTCAATTGATGAATACAGTTATAAGAAGATTTAGTTAGCGAGGCATTACTATATTTCTCAAGAACAAAATTCTTCATTACAGTTGAACCAACGGATAACAAACTTTCATAAATTTCAATAAAATCCATTGATGAATACAGTTATAAGAAGATTTAGTTACCGAGGCATTACTATATTTCTCAAGTTATATGAAGATAAAATGAAAAAACAGTATTCAATATCCAATTACTATGGAAACATTTTTGGGTTTAGGCATATCCAGAACCCCCCACTTTACACTACTAATGCAACTTCCGAACGTATGAGGTTTGCTAGAGGTTTTATCCTAAATAAAGAAAATACTAAAAAAACATTAACCTAAATTTACCGTAGGTTATGAAAAGTTTATAAATGGTTTGCATTGAACGAATAAGTAAAATATGGAGATTTTTTCACTAGGATTTTAAGGTTTGAGAATCCTGGTTTGATAAAAACTCAAATGTTACTTAAAAGTTGATAATATGGTACGTTATATTCTAACCACGGTTAAGTATTGCTACATGGGAGGCCATTTCTTAACCGGTTATGTTGGGATTGGGTATGTTTGATGAAAATGGGATTCTTAAATTATTATTGAACGAAGTTCTGCAGAAAAATGGCCGGAGGTGGTCTTTCCCAAAACTACTTCCAATAACATTTTAGAATCCCATTTCAATCCGACATATCCAATCCCATGATAATCGGTTAAAAATGGGCCGGTTCTGCCCCAGCCATACAGCATATCCAATCCCATTATAATCGGTTAAGAACTGATCGAGTTCCGTCCGAAGTGGCCATATTCCAGAAATTCTTTCAATAATAATTTAATAAACCCATTTCCATCCAACATATCGAATCCCAACATAATCGGCTAACAAATGCCTGAGTTCCGTCCCAGATTAAATTCGATCGATTCGATTAAATTTAAAAATATTCGGATTTAACGGACCGCCAATTAGTCCGTTTAATCGAGGTTTTACTGTAATTTCTCTATCGGTAAAAGAAATCATTTGGTTTACCGTTTCTTACGCAACTTTAAACTTCATAAGGTTTGATATAGAAAATAACTAATTCGATAGGTAAATCCTGAACGTCATACACTAAGTTTATTCTGGTTTTAAACTTTTTAATAATTTAAATTTCATATAAATTAAAAGCCTCCATTATCTTAAATCAATCAAATTTTCAGTTAACTTATAGAATTACAATCATAATTTACAATAATATTTATCAGTCATTTTAATATGATATTATTCATGCTTAGATAAAACCCTTTACGGAAAATATACATAAGAACTACTTCATAAGTTCATACATCACACCATCGAAGCAAAAATAATTTTGTCTTCGTATGTCAAAGCAGAAAACAAAAATATATTTTTTTGTCATCGTGCTACAAAAATTTTTATTGTACGCATTTTTAAAATCGAAGAAGAACAAAACTTAAAAACGAAAAAAATCGTTCTTGTGCTTGAGCACAAAACTGCAGAAAGACAAAAAAAACATTCTTGTACTTGGGAAGAATACAATTTGTTTTACTGTGTTCGTTCCGTAGAGAAAGCATATTTTTATTTTTTATTTTCTACTGTACTTCGTAGTGCTCTAGAAGAACGAACTGATTTTTCTTCTTGATCACTGTTATAATTTCATTTATGGGTTTATGTAGTTCAGGAAAACAAAAATGATCAAAAATGTTTTTGTTTTGGTTGATTTTGGAAAATAAATATAGTCCTGCAAAAGCATGAGTGAATCAGTTTTTCCAACTGATCTCATTTAGTCATACGTATATAGTCTTTTTCCTTCATTTAGGAATTTAGTAATTATACATTTGTATTTACAGGTGTAACCCGATTTAACGAAACTCCTATTAGACGGTACCCGATTTTGCGACATCCGATTGTACGAAAGCTAAAAAAAATTGAAAATTTATTGCGTGTCAAGTCACCGTGAGTTACATAACCCCTCAGAATAGCAGAATTTATGGTGGCAACTGATAAACAACACATTCGACACTGCATTCTAAACGAATTCCAATAAAAAAAATGCTTCAAAAGTACGGGAATCAATTTGTAGTGTTCTTGGTGCCGACGTTGTGGCTTATGAAACTTGTAATTATTTGTACAAACGTTTTAGAAGTGGTTACCTCGATCTTAGTGACCACCCCCGCGCCCGGGACAACCACGAAAGTTTGAAGAAGCGAAATTGCAAGCTCTATACTGGAAGAAGACTCAACGCAAATGCAAAGAGAGCTTGCAGTTCCGCTAGGAGTCACCCAAAGAGCTATTTCCAAGCGATTGCACCGAATGGGAAAAATTCAAAAACTTGGAAGATGGGTCCCACATGTCTTAACCGAGTACAACTTAGGTCAGCGTATGACCACGTGCATTTCACTGCTTACTCCGCAATAAAAAAAGGACTTCTTGTGGAAAATTGTGTCTGGTGATGAAAAGTACATTTTTTACGAGAACCCCAAACGTTAAAAGTTGTGGATAGGTCCCGGTACAACGATAGCCCAGTACAGACATGAAGGGTGTGCTTTATTACGAACTCCTGAACATTGGTCAAGTTTAAATTCGTTGTTTATTTTGGGTGTACTACGAAATCCCGGGTTTCAAAATACCTGTTTTCAAAATCCAGGACCCCAAAATCTCGGCTCTCGAAATCCCGGTTTTCTTCTACACTGCTCGTCAAAAAAACTCGGACCTGTCATATTAAATAGTACATAACCGAAAAATAGGTGTAACAGAAACCGTATTTTTTTATTTAAAATCCAATCACAGCAACAAAGTGTAATAAATAAAAATATTCAAAATTTCGATTGTTACGTTTCTAAATAAATGGGCATATATCAATTGTTTTGAAACATTTAAAGTAGCATTTATTGTTAGTATTATTATTACAGTTAACGCTAACAGTGCTTAGTTATTATTATTAGCAAATATTATAATTATGAAACCAGAAAATATCGCAAAAGTAATCGCTTTGAGTGAGGATGGCCGTAGCGTGCGTTATATTGCTGCTCACCTAAATTTCCCTAGAAGTACAGTTCAAGACGCTATTAAACGATATCGTGAAACTGGTCAGTATGAGCAAACGGTTGGATCAGGTCGTAAAAGAGCAACAAAACGAGCGGGACGATCGGTTTATGGTATCAATGGTACTGCGAGATCGTTTCCATACAGCTAGAATCGTCGCTGGTTGATTGGCACAGGTACGTGGTGTCAATATTTCAGCTAGCACAGCATCGCGAAGATTAAATGAACATGGATTGCAGTCCAGGAGGGCTGCTACAGGGCCAGAGCTTCTCCCAGCTCATCGAAGAAACCGCTTGACTTTTGCTCGTAACCACGTCAGTTGGACTACGGACGACTGGAAGTTCATGTTGTTCACTGATCAATCAAGGTTCAGTCTGCGATCACCGGATGGAGTGAAAGAGAATGACGGAGATCTGGAGAGCGAGCACTTGTGGGATATGCTAGGGCGTCGTTTAAGGCAAAGTGAAGTCGTTCCAGAAACCTTGGATCATCTAAATCAGCTCTGCAAGAAGAATGGGAAATGATACCTCAGGAGTACGTTGCAAGCCTTGTGCACAGTATGCCAAAAAGAATGCTAGATGTGATCAGAGCTCGTGGCGGTAATACTCGATACTAGAGTACCGACCACTTAGATTGATTGTTGGTTTTTATTTAAATAAAGATGAAGATATATCAATATCCGTTTTTCGGTAATTTTGTTATTTCAAATGTTTTGATGATGTGGTTACTTTTATTAAACGAAAACTTGATCCGTTAGTGCCTTTTTGCGCACATTATATTATTTCGTACAACCATAACGCGGATAATGCGAATAGTTACCGTTAACACAAATATTTACTGAAAAAATGTAGTGTCCGGGTTTTTTTGACGAGCAGTGTAGTTCTAAACTCTTGATTTTAAAAAATATTTTTTTATCCGCAAATGACGGCTATAGCCGTCATATTTTTGGTGATATATAGGCAAATGACGGCTATAGCCGTCCTGCATATTTTAATTAATAAAAAAAGGAACTTCATTCTTACGAAGTGTACTGATGCATTATTTTGTTAATTATTCAGTAATACATCAAAGAAAAAAAGATGTAACATTCCAGATAACATATCAATTGTTTTTTTGTGCGATTTTTCATGATTAGCAATTCGATATATTTCCGCCTACAGAAACAAATGACGGCTATAGCCGTCCTATTATGTTCGCGCAAATGACGGCTATAGCCGTCATTTGTCTATATATCACCAAAAAATCGGACGGCTATAGCCGTCATTTGTTTCTGTAGGCGGAAATATATAGAAAAAATGATGTGATGAGCAAATAACGGCTATAGCCGTCGAGAGTTTTCATGGGAAAACTGAGAAAATGTGATGAATTTTCACTTTCAAGTAGTATTCATACGACGGATAAAAATCCCGGATTTTTCTATCCCATTGTTTTAACCAATTACATCACGTAAATTATACAATAAACACGCCTATTTTCATACAAAAGAGTTGAAAAAAATTGAAAAAAAATCTCGGATGGAAAAATCCGAGATTTCTATCCGTCGTATGAATTCGACTTCAAACATATAAATGACGCTCAATTTTATATGGCAGTCATAAACAATCGAAAAACAAAAAGAGTGTTTCTGAGCACGGCCGTCAATTAAAAAGTGTGCGGCAATGGGTTAATTAGGGCCGGCCGGACTAATAATATTTTAACATAAAAATAAGATATCTTGCCCAAAAATTTACTAGAAAAAACCAAGGCTGCAACATTTTGAAATGCAACATTTTGAAATGCAATAATTGTAGAGGCTGATGGCATCAATAACTCTTAAGGGGACGGGGGAGGTCGTTGTTATGCAAGATTTTGTACTTGCATCATTTTAGAAATCCATTTCCGTCGCATGTATAGAATTTCAACCAAATAGGTTTCGAAATGGCCTAGTTCAGTCTCTATTGACCGTTTTATCGAAAAATCATTTTAGAATCCCATTTCCATCGCACGTATCGAATTTCAACAAAATCTGTTAAGAAATGGTGAAATTCCATCCTTATTATTTGGGATTTTGAAAACCAGGACTCCGAAAACCGGGACTTCGCTACACACCCGTTTACTTTTTTATTTAAAATAAATTTGCTGAAAAATCTGTAAAAATTAAGTCATAAACCTAATAATATAATTTTTAATTATGTACTTTTAAATTTTTAATTTTATTTTAATAAATTTAAGATTCAAAAACCCTTTTTAAAAAACATCCGATTTAACGAATGTCTGATTTTACGAAAGCAAAATTTTATGTGCCTTTCGGTAAATCGGATTAATACTGTACATTCTATTTATCGCTCGGGTCTATATATACAAGAATTTTATATACTCCAGGAGGCTATATATACAAGAATTGTATATACTCCAGGAGTTCATAATAGGCCTCCAGGAGGCCTATTATGAACTTTATGCGAAGCGAATCGCATTTCGCATTTCTTCCGATTTATCAAATACGATCCGCTTCGTATGAGATTATTATGAAATATCATTATCGCATATCGCATTTCCCTTATTCGGGAAATTTATTTTCTGTCAAATTGTTGTAAAAAGTGAGGTTAATTGTACGAATATTTCACTAAAAATTATTTTTGAGGTAACAAAAAACGTAAATTTGATAAAAAAAAAGAAAAAAATATGGATACTGCGGCTTTATATTTTAATCATTTAATTAATATTTAACATAATTAATATTAACATTTAAATATTTAATTAATCTTAAAATAAATAGTAAAATTTTAGTGTAATAAAAGAACTTTGCAATTATTTATATAAAAATATTAATTATCATTTAATTACATTTTATCGCCGCACAAAATATTGTTTCACTACTCAAATGCGATATCCGACTGCTATTGAGCAGTCGCATTTGTCAATTTTATTTTCGCAAAAATTCGCAGGTTGAGTTTATAATATGGCGCATCATGCGATTAAGAGCGCTTAATATCCGAAAAGGGTGTTTCATAATACCAAAATGCGATATCTCATGAAAATGCGAAATGCGATCCGCTTCGCATCACGTTCATAATAAGCCCCCTGGAAAAATTATTTTATTCGTGTAATTGCCGTCTATAAAAAAGACAAATTTAAAAAGGAAATCTGTGTAGAAATTAGTTTGTAACGACTCTATCATCTCAGGTTTAAATTTATTGTTAGAAATCTTTATTTTATGTATATACGCAAATAGCCGAGACAGATATAATTTAATTCGTTCGTTTGTTTTGAAACCCGCAGGAAACAACCACCTATATAAGCGGATCAATTAATTCACATACTCAATTGTTACTCAGTGCAATCTGATATCATCTGGATTAGCTGAGTAGTCTAACTTTTCCGAAAGGTGCTACGAAATATGAGAGATAGAGTATCTCCTACCCGTACACTAGAATTTACAAAAAACATTTTCGATAGCCTGTGCTCAACATTTACACATCATTGATAACTAAACATACTAAAGACTTTTTCATTTTTACCAACTAAAATTATCTCTATAATAGCATTGAGGACTGTGTAGGTTCTGTTTAGGAAGCAATGCAAATCTCAGTTGTTAGTGTCGATTACCAGATTTTAAGTTTGGTTTGATGAGGAAAGCCTCTTGCTGTAACAGAATATTGACGTTCCAAATCGATTTCCAATCGCAGGTAATTAGTAAAGCTAAAAAAACTTCAACAGTCGAATCAGATGACCGCAAATTAAAAGGCCTTCTGGTTAGGGAAATGCTTGATCCATTAGTTCAGGTTTCAAATTCGGTTGCTACTTCAAATAAATTGGTTCAAAACTAAATACATTGGTGGATGTATAAGGTATTGGGGTATTTTGGACTTTAGTGTTTGAAGGAGTTTGAAAGTTGAAATTACTTGAGAAAACTTTTCGCTCATAACAGTGTGGATAAGATTATCAAAAACGCACGCATATGGCAAGTTCTTTATAATGACAGGAACTGGAATCTGATGGGGATTCCTGATATCATATACAGGAAATCAAATGTCGGCGGGTATAGATACGCGTGCTGGATCCGAAACGAATGGTGCAGTGAACTCTGAAAGATCAACCGTTAATCAAACCACGGACTCGTGTCCGCTTGTTTTTGGGGCGGAGGGAAAGCTTTGATAGGCCTCATATGTGAATCATTAACAAACATAGGATACTTTTATTTGTGATAAAAAATTTAAAAAATCGTCGAAATACGGATCTTTAAAAGCATCGACAGCGGAGTATGCAGAAGTAGCATAAATTTGTCTTACATTTTTTGAGCATAACTTTGAAAATGAATGTCATTATCGAACATTTGCGTAAAAGCCACTGAAAAGTACTATAAATATTATTGAGCGGGAGTTTCTCAACTTTATGTCTTTGAAAGATGATGGACCATGTTACGATCATTTGAAAAATTTAATCAAGTTTTTTAGGCTGGTCTTAATTCGAAAAGTTCAAAATGGTTTATCTTAAAAGACGAATTTACCAAGACGAAAAATAAGTTAACACCAACACAAGCTTCGCAAAGATTAAAAATATTGAATAAGTAATTAGAAAACGGATTACTTAGGGTTTAGTCGGTAAGAATCCGACACTCTACTATGTTTCTTAATGGTTCACATATGAGGCCTATCGAATGTTCCCCTCCAAAAACAAGGTGCCAGTTTTCAATGAGAAGGCAATCCCTAAGCTTGTCATAATTAACTTTGAAAATATAATCACTTGCATTTCATTAGTCTATTCGAAGTCCCCCAAACATTTGTGTAATTAAATTGTGATCCGGAAATTGAATACGTAAATTATCAATCGAAAAATTATATGTATTACTGACCTGTTTGGTAATTAAAACTGCTTACATTGTTCAACAAGTTTATGTTGAAATCACCTAAGATAACTATATTATTATTAATAATTGATGCGAGCAAGTTATCCAAATCCTTACAAAAAGCGTTAAGGTCACTATTACAAAAACTTTAAAAACACAGAAACGTCCACACATTTTTGTCTAGTTGAATGTCCAACCTAAGAACATCTGATTCGACTGTTGATGTAGAATATTGTGCTGAGGTGTCTCGTTTTTCCGAAAGATATATTGTAACATAAGATTAAAGAAAAACAGGGACAGTGTGTCTCGGAAAGGAGTCTCCATATCGAAAAAACCTGATGAGGGACTTAATGTGATTTGGACAAAATCCTCCTTGGTAGTCATCGGTCAAGCTTTCTGCCAGAGAGCTTATCCTATCAAATAGTATGTAGCACTGTAATTTGCATGTTTTGGAAAAGAGAACTATACTGCGATAGTTCACATTTGAAGCGGTCATCCTTCTTCAAGATAAGGCACATCGCGGCCACTTTCAATTCATCAAACATAACCTTGCTTCGCCATGACAAATGAAAAATATGGTCAATAGTACGGTTGTACAATGTTTCTTTTCCGAATAACAAGAGCGCCGAATTAGGGAATTCATCGTAGGATGGATCTTCTGCCATTTCCGCTTTTTCCATCTACAAATTTGCTCAGCTGCTCTAGCGAGTACAGCGTTCTTATCTTTACTGTACCATCGTTTGGAAATCGGTTTAGAACGTCAATATTCTGTTACTAAACAGCAAGAGGATTTTCTCATCAAACCAAACTTAAAATCTGGTAATCGACACTAACAACTGAGATTTGCATTCCTTCCTAAGCAGAACCTACACAATCTCCAATGCTATTATAGAGATAATTTTAGTTGGCAAAAATGAAAAAGTCTTTAGTATGTTTAATTGTATGTAGTGTAAATTATTTGGGAGATCTCCTCCGCCATCAAAAAAAGACATAGTCACAATGATGTGTAAATGATGAGCACAGGCTATTGAAAATGTTTTCTAGTGTTCGGGTAAGAGATACTCTATCTCTCATATCTCGTACCATCTTTCGGAAAAGTTAGACTACTCAGCTAATCCAGATGATATCAGATTGGACTGAGTAACAATTGAGTATGTGAATTAATTGATCCACTTATATAGGTGTTTGTTTCCTGGGGGGTCAAAACAAACGAACGAATCAAATTATATCTGTCTCGGCGATTTGCGTATATACATAAAATAAAGATTTCTAACAATAAATTTAAACCTGAGATGATAGCGTCGTTACAAAGTAATTTCTACACAGATTTCCCTTTTTAAATTTGCCTTTTTTATAGACGGCAATTACACGAATAAAATAATTTTTCCAGTATATACAATTCTTGTATATATAGAGCCGAGCGATCAATAGAACATACAAATGTATAATTACTAAATTCCTAAATAAAGGAAAAACACTATTATATATACGTACGACTAAATGCGATCAGTTGGAAAAAATGATTCATGCATGCTTTTACAGGATTATCTTTATTTTCCAAAATCATCCAAAACAAAAACATTTTTGATCATTTTTGTTTTCCTGAATTACATAAACCCAAAAATGAAATTATAAACAATTTTTCTGTTTAAATTCTAAAAACAAATTGAAAATAGTACAACAATTTTTATTAAAAAAAAATAAAAAAAAATTTTCATATACATAGCCAAATGCAATGCAGATTTAATCCTATGAAAGAAACAAAATACATAATTATATGTACACACTTTTGCTTGATTTATTTTAACTCGTAAACCACGCAAAACCAGAAAATTTCATTATTTTTGTTTCCGTAAACCAGACAAAACAACAAAACAAAAATACTTAGCAGAATTTTTTCTTTTGAAAAAAAAAATTGAAAAACCAAATTTATATAGCACAAAACACATTAACAAACATTTTCTAAACCGCGTGCTATTCATGAACACACATTTCAAGTGAAAAAAATTAAAATGAGACGGAAATAACCATTTCCATTTGTAAGAAACCATTTGTAAGAAAGGTATTTCCGATTTTTTTTGTTTTTGTTGAGTTGCTATAATTTTTTCTTGAAAAATATCACGCTGAGCATTTTTTATGGCACCAAATATAAAAATAAAAATCCCCCACTCTCTTTTTAATTTATTTTTTGAAAATTTTTATGTTGTACAGATCAGATATACGACGACGTGACTTTAGAACTTCAATTTTTTATGATGCCGTGATTTTAGAAAATAACTTTAATAAATAGATTCGTGTGATGGTGAATTTTACTGTGATTAAATATAAAAATATTTTTGATTTAAAGTTTTATTAAATAATAATAAAATTAATAAAACGGTGTTTTCTCTGGGGCGGTATCATAGAATATAACCGGAAAAGTTAAACGTTTTAAAAAAATGTATTAATCATGTCAGATTAATACTTTTCAAATTAGGATTAGTGAGTGTAGAGATGAAAAAGGCCATTTCGATTTTGTAATAGATTAACAGTATTGTAACGGTAATCTGTTAGAATTATAAAATTTAATTTCTACCGGTTGTACCGATTTAAAGTTCATTACACCGGTTGTACGTTTCCGTTAAAATTTCCTCAATTTTAAATTTAAAAAATTTTCAAATTGAAAATTATTATTTTTATGGTGACATCGTCACCTTTAAGTAGTTGCTACAAAGAAATACCCTACCCCAGTTCACATTGCGCTTTAAACAAAATATTACACAATTGGCAGATAGATATTTTATTAAAAATCATTCATACATTCCATAGATTAACAAAACATTTAACAAAAAAAAGTAAGCATCAATAATATTCATCAAATCTCCAATTTATATGACTGATAACAACTCGAGATGTTGAGCTTTCATTTGAATCAATATTAAAATTTAGAATCCACGCTAATAAAATTTCAAAATCATCAAATGATGGCTTCCCCCGGTGCAGCGGAAGCGATTTAAATAAATAGGATGCTAATGATTTAATCTCGGCAAAGGATACTTTAACACGCCATAAAATGTTGGACATCAATTCAGGATATTTATCGGAAATATTATAAAGGAGATCAATAACTATTTTATAGCATATATTTTTGGTCGGCTGATTAATGAATCCAATCTAGAAAAAAATAATAGAAAATTTAATTAGTAGGAATAGGAAGGAACTAAGAAGCAATTTAAATTTCTACCTCAAATATCTTTGGTACAGTCCTTATGAATTCCCGGTCAGACTGTTCTCTCGATAAAATCATATTACAAAATGTTTGCAATGAATAATATGTCATCTATTGGCTGTCATCTATTGCTTGCAATTTCAGTTGTAACATCATAGAACTTGTCTACTAAATTTTGATTATTGATTTTCTTCGATATAGTATTCAGAATTTTTTATTGTGGCTTGCATTAATATGTGCATTCAATTTTCAAATGGAATTTGATTTAGTAATGCTGCTTAAGTCCTACTCCTACGCATTCACTATTTGTTGTAATGCCTTCTTCGTCATCCGAATCAATAATTGCCCAAACGTCATCTTTCACAAAGTGAATAACATGTTCCAGCTTTAGCTGTTCAGAAATTCATTACGCTGTTTAATTGGTAAGAAGGATTACTCGAAAAAGGTGTTCTGAGGTCTGTAAATAAATCTGAAATTTGACTCATAGATGCCATGCAGATAGGTGTTTATCTCGGAGATCTAAGTATGCATATGAAACAGCAAAAACATATGATCTTGCCGTGTTGCCACACTTATATGTAAACAAATTAATTTCGTTTGCCAATTCTTTAAATTTTTCCAAAATGTTTTATCCGATTAAAATAGAAAAGTATTGAAATCGAGCAAGACAATTACACGGTGGTTCGGAAATTGGTTCATCATTCGATGTGTTAATCGCTATTGCCGTTGAAGAATTAATATTTCGAAATTCTTGACATTGTGTTAGGAGCTCCCTTATGTTTCTTCAATGTGAAGTGCATGTTTTCTCAATAAAGCCTTAAATTCGAAGAATCGCGAATGCCTCTTCATGCAAATATAATAATCTAGAATTAAAATAAATAAACGTATTTAAATTGAATACAAATAGGACAAAAAAAAATACATTGTAATAGAAATGTAATCCAGGATTATAACTCTGGGAACTTACGTGTATTTATGACTTACATTAAACCATGCACCACAACTACAGGAGGTCGACCCAGGAGGCTGTTCGTGAACTCTACATTGTTAACATTGTTACAACTGTCATTGTTAATATGACGTATGTGCTTAACAATGATTTTGTTACAAATGTCAATGATTTTACAGATGATTAATGATGACCAAAACAAAAATCTATAATAAAACGCAAAACAGAAAACTAATTTCTATTCTCATCAATATGAAAATAATTATTAAACTAGAGATCCGTAAACTTAGAGTATTAAAATTATAATTTTTAAATAATATTCAATTATACGCATAGTACTTTTATCAAACACATTGACCACATAAAAGAGTTCATGAAAAAATTATTTTGTTTATTTACTGATGTGAAAGAACATTTTTTTTCGCTTGATTGTAGCATAATTAGTACTTTGACAGCTGGAAAGGCAGTCTCGAGTAGGGTTGAGAATGACATTTGTAACAATGTTAAAACGAGTTTACGAACGACAAAAAGCACGTGCTCGTTTTTACAATGATAGTTTCAGAACGATTTAGAGCTGTCATTGTTAAAAATATTGTAATAATGTAGAGTTTACGAACAGCTTCCAGTGGCGATATGAACTTTTAACTTTGCGCAATGAGTTTTCATTCAGCTTAAATATTATTGCGTAAAGTTTCCAATTCAGCTAATTAATTCCTAATCATTACTCGACTTTTTGAATATTTCTTAAGAAATTAAAACGTAATCGAATTAATAAAATTCGATATTAAAAATAATAAAGTTAAATAATAAACAATAAAACTTGTGATTCCCAGTACAATGTGAAGCAGCTGATTTTGAGGCCACAAGCGAAAATTGTTAAGAGCAATATTTACACTTAATTTTAATTTATATTTACTGTTAAAACGGTAACAAATCAACTATATTATAAATTACACAAATATTTAGTTAATGATCATTAAAAAACACGTTTTATTTTTAAAAAAATATCTTCACTTTAGGTTTCTCTATTGTAGACATTTTGGTTTATTATTAACAAATTTTTTGATTTTTTAGGTTATACCGGAACTTGTCAAAATTTTCTCCTCACATATTTTATAGCAAGTACTTTTTACGTATTTCTCCAAATTAATAAAACTAAAATAAAACAAGACTTTCCGCCATTTCAAAAATAATATTTATTTTTTTAAATAATTTATAGAGTGTAAAATACGTCGTTAATTATTAAAAACTACGATTTTTCATTGTATTTAAATAATTTTTAGGTTGTGTTTGTATCGTATTCGAAAAATTCCCCTACATGTTCTACTATAAAAAAAAAAAAAAAATTGCATCTCAGTCGCAATTATTTTATTTTTATTCTTGTCTCTTTTTAATTTTGTACAAAATCTCGTATTGTTGACTGGAATAGGGCCATTGAATGCTATATAGCTAGTCGCTTGCGCGAACGTGTTAAAAAAATAACAATACAATAATCGCATGTTCGTTTTTTTATCCCATATACACACAAAAATACAATGCACATGCGCATAAATCACGCTCAAGTTAAATAAAATATGTATGTAACATATATGTATGTACAAATTTCATTATAAATATCTTAAAATTAAAATACATATTTCTTAGATACATGCTTCACGCATACGCATCCTTCACAGGATAAAGTAAAACTGCTACTATTTGTTTTACCTAGAAAATAAATATAAATGAAAAATTGCATGCGTCTATTCGTAATTTCGTATGATTGTAATTTTGTAAATAAATAAATATCGTATGACTACACCCCTCGAGCACGAATATTGTTGATTTCATTCATTTTGATCTTCGTATGATTTTTAAATAGATGATCGGGTAGTTTTTATTTTGTTTTATAAAATGCACGTGTTAGAAAGATGTAGAATTATAACACCTTGTCTTTCGCCAAAAATCGCAACCAAAAGCTGACAAAAATTATATTGTTTTCTACATGGGTATTTTTTTCATATTGAAATTCCGTATCTATTTAATCCATTATTTTTGGTTATATAATGAAACTGCGTTTCAGATAAATTATAATGTTTATGTTGAAGATCGAACCTAGGTTCAACCTGGGTTGAACCTTCAACATAA
This sequence comes from Nephrotoma appendiculata, assembly GCA_947310385.1. Classification (NCBI taxonomy): domain Eukaryota; kingdom Metazoa; phylum Arthropoda; class Insecta; order Diptera; family Tipulidae; genus Nephrotoma; species Nephrotoma appendiculata. Next base: position 3,435,435 of record OX371226.1, read on the forward strand.
ACACCAAAAGTTAACTATGAGTTAACTCGACTCAATCCAAAAAATTTCTTAGGTCGAGTTAGCTCTGGTTAATATAAACGCCCAGAGTCGAGTCGAAAAACAACAACAAAAAATAATCAGTAAAATAAAAAAATTAAAATGGCGATTTTTCATATTTTTCTTGTACGAGCGCGTCTGTGTCTAAATCCGGCAGCACATTTTTGTGATTTTTGCGATTTTTTATTTTTCGAAAGTTCGAAAGAAAAAGTAAGAATGGTTTTTTGAAAGAAAAAAATTTGATTGATTTTGACATTTATAACCTGGTTTCGACTCAACCTCAAGATAACTCTCCAATATAACCACTAGAAGTTAACTTCATGGTTAACTTAAAGACATATATTAAATAACTTATACATAGGACGTTCGTGTTTTTTTCATGTTTCGAATTATTATGTCGGTTAGATTTCTCACATTTCTCTTCTAGTGCGACAAGCAATACTAAAATATAACAAAACAAAATTTATTGAGAATTGTTTAAAACATAAGGGATCAATTAAATTCCATAATGATTCCTGGACATTACGTACCCCTCCTAACATATACAGTTCGTTAAAATCACATGTAATATGAACAAAATTCCGTCTCAAATTGTCCAGTCAGTCGACAGAAAACTACTTGCCAAACCTTCCATAATGTATTGCCCGTCTTCCTCGTCTGCAGTTGATTCACCACTTAAGAGCTCAACATTTACATCGTAAATAATTCCTATGGATTAGAATCGAACATAATGGCATGGTCTATACTTTTAAACGGGGCGGCATGTACACCTCCGCATGTGTACCACCGGTAACCAAAAAATACGACATCAGTAACATGCAAATATTTTCATTATGGATGGCTGAAGAAACCATGATGGACTTTAGATTTTTAATTAGGAACTTCTAATATTCAGAACGGTCAACTATAGAACGTTTCTAGCATTTTACTAGCATAACTACACTAAAAATTAAGGCTATGTTTGACTACACATGCACATGACATTTACTTTTTTATTTTGACACACAGTTTTTTTCACCAGCTGTGTTGATTTTCGATTTTTTTTCGAACTTGTACTAAAACACCTAACTTCACTCTTGTCTTATAGAAAAGAAAATTTGGAACACGATTTTACATGGCAGCGTCTTATATTGATACTATTTATTATTTGCTAAAGATAACTACAAGTTGACTCGACCTGGGTTCAACCTTCAATATAAACAGTATAAGTATTTCATTTTATTCAAATGTTGTCTCGTAAACATAATAAAGTAAAACCTGGTTATAAAATCCTCGGATATAACGAAAACCTCTTTATAACGCTCAATTCTCTCGGCCCCAATTTTTTTCCTATATAACATAATAAAAATTACCCTCAATATAACGAACCTCGTTTTAACGATATAATGAACAAAATTTCTGTTCAAATTAATAAAACACTTGTATTTTGTATTGGTTATAAATAACGAACGAACTTTTTTGTTTATGTATTTTGTCTCGTCTCCTTTACTCGGGTGTATTATATTTTTGTTTTGTAATTTATTAAGCGTTTTTGTATTACAATGCATAATAAATATGGATTACCCTGCAAATGTTTATAATTTAAAAACAATACAAATGTTTTGTTCTAATATTATAAATTGATACCGAATAAAACCATGGCTTTTAAAAACCTTGTTCCTTGTTTTAGAGGCATGTGGAGCAAAGATCGACTTACTGTGCTCTTAGGGGCAAATATTACTGGAAAGGAGAAGCTACTGGTACTAGTTATTGGTAAATATAAAAACCCAAGATGTATCAAAGATATTCGCACTCTACCGATTTTATATAAATCAAATTTGAAACCTTAGATGACTTTTCAGGAGTGGGAATTTTATCTTCCTCATAAACCATTCTTTGCCCAAGAACGCAAAATATTGTTGATAGTGGATAATTGTCCGTTGCATTTCGAAGTTGAAGGTTTAAAATTTATAACAGTTAAGTGCTTATCTCAAAATTCTACAAGTTTAATACAACCAATGGACCAGGATATTATACAAAACTTTAAAGTTTTTACAGGAAACTTTTGATCAAGAAAGTTATACAGAGTCTCGATGATAACAGTATCCTGCCTCATTTTAATGTATTCGATGGCTGTGTGATGATAAACTTTGCGTGGGATTTAGTTCAGTCAAACACTATTTCTAACTGCTTTAAAAATCCTTGGACTAGCGATGACGAGACGTCTACAAGCATTGAAGAAAACTTCAACAGTGTCTGCCTTGAAATGGATGAACTATATTGGCAAAATCCATTAATGCAAACACTAAATGAAAACGTCGATTTGCTCGAATATTTGACTGTAAATGAAAATATTATCATTACAGACGATAGCGATGAAGTGATTTTAAGGTCGATGGAAATGTTAATGACGATAGCGACAATGAAATGGAAGTGCCCTCGATGAAAGACATGGATATTTAAATTCATTTCGAACTTATAGCAATTTCTTTCCAAAAAAAATTGATTTATAATTCAAAAAAATTGATTTGAGATCAAAAAATGTTGATCGAAATACCGTGGCACATTCTTTCCAAGTAAAAAAATTGATTTTTTTTTTATCGCAACCAATTTTGAAAAATCTCAATATTTCATTAAATTTTTTTTCACATTAACAAACACATAAATATGTTTACGTCAAAAATATAAACATAAACACTTCAAAAAATATAAACATAAACATTATAACTTTTTGACTATGTAGTTGGCCGTGAGAATTTGACATACGACATAATTAATCAACGTGAAAATGAGGGTATATTTTGACTCAGGGCCAAAACATGTCGAATGCGATATCTCAAAAATGGGGACTAACTTTGAAATGGGACTAGCACCGTTAAATTCAGCATACTCGAATTAGGTTTACCCCCCGGGTGCCCAGCTTGTCACGAAAAAAAGTTTGCAATTCAAGCATAGTGTTATTACTAATTTTATTTCTTGTAACCTCTAAATGTTTACTGTATATTTTATATTTTAAAATTTCGTATAGCGCTATGATACCTGGATGTTTATGTTTTTTGTGTTCTATGGATAAAATTCTAATTAAATTTTCCTCTGTTTCTATGTCTTGTGCAAAATGTCAACATTTTATGAATTTGGTATTTGGGAATTCTTTAATTAATACTTGTTTGATTACATGTAAATCATGATCAGTTATTTCGGAATATATAGCTACTTTTGTTGACGATATGAATGTTTTAAGTTTATTAATTAACTCTACGTGGTTTATATTTGGATTTATGTTAATTCTACGATTACCTAATATATTTTCAAATTCATTAGTGAATTATTATCTGTGTTTTAAATCGGTTTACTATGGTGTCTAAGAATGTTATTTCGTCGTTTAAATTTTCTTCCTGTGAATGTATTGTAGCTTGCATGGATGTGTTGTCTTGGTTTTCGTTTAAGATTTCGGAGTTATTGATTTCTTGTTGAAAAATGGGCTCTTGTGGGAAATTGCTTCTCCTTTCGTTAGCTTCGAACATTTCGTTAATTCTAAAATTTTCACTAATTTCGTTTATTTCGTGATTGTCATTATTTATTCTTCTTAGAAAATCAGCTATTTTATTTTCTTTCCCTTTTAGGTAATTTATTTTTATATTGTATTCTCCTAAAGATAGTATCCATCTTTGGAGTCTTGGATTTAAATCTTTCCCTAAATATTTGGTGTGCAACCATTTTAAGGCTTGGTGATCTGTTTTGAGCTCGAATTCTTTACCATAAATATACGGTCTAATACTTTACTGACCAAATGACTGCCAATAGTTCTTTTTCTGTGGGGCTATACCTAATTTCATGTTCATTTAGCGTTCGGCTGGCGAAAGCTATGGGATGGTTTTGCTGAAGTAAAACAGCACCAATTGCGAATTGACTGGCGTCCGTATTTAATACGAAAGGTTTGTTGAAATCGGGGTATTTGAGAATTGGATGAGTAGTTAATAATGATTTTAATTGCTCAAAAGCATGGATATATGAAGGATCCAATTTATTTACTTTACTATTCTTTTTCAGATATTTCGTCATAGGCTGTGCTATTCTGGCATAATCTTTAATAAATTTTCTATAGTATCCTGTGACACCTAAAAAGATTTAATTTGTTTTTGTGTTTCTGGAAGTTTTAATTTTGTTATCATCTATTTTTTTTTAATTCAGTTTAACACCTTTTGTTGTTAACAAGTGACCTAAGTATTCGGTTTCCTTGCAAAAAAAATTACATTTATTGATTTGGATTTTTAGATTAGCTTTCCTTAACTTTTCGAAAATTATATTGATGTTTACTATATGTTCTTGTAACGAGGTGCTGAATATTAATATGTCGTCGAGATACACTACACATGTTTTATTTATGCACTCTCTTAATACAGAATTTATTAGTCTTTGAAATGTAGCGAGGTCATTTTTTAATCCGAAAGGCATTCTTGTATATTCATAATGCCCGAATGGCGTTGAGAAAGCCGTTTTCATTTGATGTTTTACATTTACTAGGATTTGATGAAACCCTTTTGCTAGATCTAAAGTAGTGAAATATTGGGCTCTTTACAATTTGTCTAAGATATTTTCTATGTTCGGAATTGGAAATTTATCATTAACGGTAATTTCATTTAACTTTCTATAGTCAATTACAATTCTCCATTTCTTAACATTTCAACTATCCATTTTTTTGGGACAATCCATAGGGGAGAATTATAGGGTGAATTTGATTCCCTAATAATTCCTTGACTTAACATTTCCTTAATTTGACTTTCTATCTCTTTTTCGTGAATTTGTGGGCACCTATACAGTTTGCAGTATATTGGGTTTTCATTTGTTAATTTTATTTCGTGGGTTATTTCGTGAGTAAAGGTTAAATTGTCACTTTCCTCATAGAATAAATCTTTATTTTCTGATAATAATTGCTTTAATTTATATTTTTCTTCTATATTTAAGTTTTCTTTGTTTATTTTGCAGAAAATTTCCTCTTGAGAAACGACTGGTTCTAAGTGATTTACTTCGATAAACTCACGGGGGTATCCGATTATTTCGAAAGAGATTATACGTTTATTAAATATCTTCAGATATTCATTTTTTATATCAACTTCGGCTTGAAAAGGGATTAGGAAATTCATTCCAATAATCGCGTCATATTTTTCGCTCTTTAGAGGAAAAATTTTCCATTCTAAAGTACCATTTTTTATTAGTTCCTTTGGAATTGGCGTGATTACTTTCTTTCTTACAAAATTGGGACCTCCTAGAGAATTATACATAATAGGGGCTGCTAAATCTAATACTTTGAAATTAAGAATGTTTGGTTTTAATAAACTGGTATCCGAACCAGTGTCTATTAAACAATTAATAGGTTGATCGTTAAAAGTTAGTTTGATTATCGGTAGCTGGTTGACGATGTGGCTTCTATAAATTTACCTCTTGGTTTAATGGGTTTATTTGGTTTATATTATCGACTTCCATTGGTTCTGTTGGTTCAGTATTATTTCTGTATTGCCCAGTTTTATTATTATTGAATTGTCGCCTAAACTATCTTGAGTTAAATTGATTGTTTCTGTGATCTTGTGTTCTAAACTGTCCTGAGTTAAATTGATTATTTCTGTGATCTTGTGTTCTAAACTGTCCTGAGGTGTTAGTATTTGATTTAAAATTAAATTCTTTATTTCTATTGACTCTAAACTCGGTTTTAATTATGTCTTCTGACAGGTAAATTTCTGATTTGCACAGAATATTGTCTAGTTCAAATAATGATTTACTCGTGTCTATTTGTAATTGAACTAGGGAAGCTAATTTTGATTTTAGTATCTGTACTAACTCCCTATCTATCGAGTGATATGTGAAGTTATCTTCGTCATCGAAGTCACATATCTCGCTACACTGACTTTTAAATTTATTTAATTTATTAAAAATATCTTGAGATTGAATTCCTTTATTTTCTTCTCGTTGTACAGTAGTTGATGGATTGTGTTCTTTGGTCGATACCTCAGTGTAAGTTGTTTGATCACATTTTCCCAGGTACGTTGATTCTCTGGTATTTCCATGATAGTCCCTCTGGCATTTCCGATTATTTTCGTGTTGATCAGCTTTCTTAAACAGTATTGTTTGAGTTCTTCGTTGTTGATACCGCATAGGCTTTCGGTGTCTACGATGCTCTTCAGGAAAGATTTTAATTAATAAGTATCTTCTCCTGAGAACGGCTGAATTTAGTTAAAGTTCCTTATAATTTGATCTGGAGTTAGATCAAATCGGGTGGCTTTCATATTTTGCATTTTTATTTCCTGATTAAGTAATTGTTGTTGTAGAGTTTCCACTTGAGTTTGTAAATTTTGTTGCTGTTGTCGTTGGCTTGACAACTGTCGTTCGACTTGTTTGAGATCCATTTTTTGTTTGGTTTCTTGTTTTCGATTTAAATCGAAAATTTTATTTCGTTTATTTGAAATTTTGGAATTATTAACTTTAAACTTCACTTAATTAGATTTTTTTTTTTTTTTTGTTTTTTATTGTGTAATTGTTCACTGTTAGTTAAGGCACTTATTTAATATGAACACGACTTTATTAATTATCTGATACTATTTTATCTTAATTTTTAAATTCTATATCTGTTCGTTATACACTTACTTATTACTTAACAATTTCTAATTTAAGAATGAATTTACGTTGCTTTATTAGATATGAATTAATTTACGTTTCTTCGAAAAATCAATTTTTTTGGATTTTTCTATGTATCTATTTTACTTCATTGTTCGATTATACACTATTTTATCTTCTTCGGAAGGTAAAATTACCAACTGCGCCATTTGTGTGAGTTATTTATTTAATTATTATAAAAAAATATTTATTTGCACTTTATTTTTCTTTACAACTTTATTAAACTTATATAATAATTTTTCCGATCTCTTTAGAGTTGGGAATCAACACTGTATACTCTTCAGAGTTTGAATATTGAATGATTATCATATTCACTAAATAATTGTCTTAAAATAAATCTTAATACTTGTTTCAACATGTTTAACTTCTTATCTCTAATTCCTGGAAATTTCTTTATGCATAATTGCATCTTTATTATTTGCTATAATATGATATTTTATTGAATCAAAGTAAAATGTGTTTCAATACATTGTATTATCTATAATTTTCATTCTTGGAAATTATTTTACTTTAATGCGAAATTTTGTTTTATCTTTCAACATTTATCTTTTTTTTTATTTATTTATTTATTTTTTTTTTTATTTTTTTTTTATTTCTTCCAATCATTTATACAATGTTAACATTTGTATCTTACCATTTAAATTACATGAATCAAAAATCAAAATTCTAAAATATAGTAAAAAATTAAAAATTAAACATATAAACTAGATATTATTTTAACAAAGTTATAGGATTGAAAGAACTAGAAAGGTTCTTATGATCTTAAGAGATCAGTATCGGAACCCCCTACACATAATGTAAATTTTATTATTGATGTTTGAGGGTACAAACGTAGTGGATAATATCTAATAACATTTATTAATATAAACTACAATAAAAGCAAAACCAAGAAATAAAAATAAAAAATTCAATCAAAAAAAATATAAATTTACTTATTACTTTACTATATTTAGCATTATATATATTTATTTAAATATATTTTATTTAAAAATTATATTGACAGAAGTATTATGTATTAATTTATAGTATTAAAATGTGTAAATTTATCTAGTTATTATTTATTTACTGTAAATAATGATTCAATTTCATCTCGACTAAAAAGCCAAATTTTAACTTCACTTAAAAATTTACCAATATGATTTATGTTTTTATTTCGCTCGGCAATTTATTATAAAGCAAGGGAGCAGTTACAATAAAAAATTTCATGAAATGTTCCTTCTTCGGTTTAACAATGTAAGGGCAATGTTGGTTATTTCTTAAGTTATATTTTGTGACCTTAATATTACGATTACCACTCTTAAAAAAGAACATTTTTAATACCTTAAATATATATAAATATCTTAAAGGAAGAAATCCGAGGCTTCTAAACAACGGTAAAGCAGACCTCAGACGATTGCTTCTGCAAATGATCCTTACAGACATGTTTTGTGCTACTACCAATGATTTTAGATTTGAATAATATATACCACCCCATATTAAAATTCCATACTGAATTTTTGATTGAATTAGGCTGTAATAAATATTAACAAGGATTGAAACTGGACACAGCGTTCTAAGCAGGAACAGATTTCTGTTACATCCATAAACATAGTTTTGCACATTTACAATGTGTATTTTAAAGCTAAGCCTGTGGTCAAAAGTAATCCCTAAATATTTAAATTGATCAACTGATTCTATTTTGTAGCAAAGGTTACAGCAGGCTGAAAAATTCGCCGCCGTATCCCTGCATAGATAGTTAGAACAAATTGTTGAATGATAAATAATGTCCAAATTGATAGCATCATTACCAGATAATTTAAAAAACATTACATTAGTTTTCAAACTAAGAGTCATGTAATGCATATCGAGCCATTTACGAAGCACCATTAAATCGTAGTTTATATCGTTAGCTATATCATTTTGGTTATAGTTCTTATAATTAATCGCAACATCATCGGCAAAGCCCACCATACTTCCTTTAAACTTTGAAGCGAATAATGAGTTGATATAAATTAGAAACAAGATTGGCCCCAACACAGAACCCTGGGGAACACCACACGAAATAGATCTATGGGTACTAAATTTGCCAGAAACTTTGACAATTTGAGTTCTATTACATAAATAAGATTGGAACCAGTTAAAGGCAATACCACGAATACCAGCACACCATAATTTGTAAAGTAACAATTCATGGTCTACAGTATCAAATGCTTTTGTTAGATCAACAAAGTTAGTAGCAACGCTGTAATCATCATTTACACCAACCAAAATATCGTTACAAAAGGCAATGAGTGCTTGTTATGTACCCCTACCTTCTCTAAACCCATACTGTCTATTAGAAAAATATTCGTTATTATTAAGAAAAAATATAAGCCTAGCTTTAATGCATTTTTCGAAAATTTTTGAGAAGACAGAGAGTAGCAAAATTGGGCGGTAATTATTCAGCATATCAGGATTTCCTTTTTTAAATAACGGGATTACTATAGCAGTTTTTAAACAATCAGGAAATACTCCATGTTCAAGACAAGCATTAAAGATATGGGACAGCATATATGCAATATTCGTCCCAATGTTCTTAACGACGAAACTACTTATACCATCGATACCACAGCTATTAGAAGTGTTTAAACTGTTAATGTAGCAACAAACTTCAATGGGGGAAATAGGGGAGAAGAAAAATGACGTTGGCTCTATACTATTAATTAACATTGAATTATCGGACTGAGAAGCATGGTGCGGACAACTAATAGTTATTAGTTTTTAAGGTACTAGAAACATCGATAAAAAACTTATTGAACACCTCTGCTATTTCGCTAGTTTCAGTAATAATATTACCATTTCCATCAATAATTTCAGAGGGCGTGTTAGATTTTCTTTTCCGTCCTAAAAGATCGTTAACTAAGTGCCATTGGGATTTTAAATCTTTTTTACACCGTTCGAATTTTTTAGAATAATATTTTTGTTTGGAAAATATAACTTGAGATTTAATCTTAGCTTGCATACGAAGAATACGATTTTCTAATTTTTGGTTATTGGGATGTGTGCGAAGAACTTTTAACAATTTATTTTCTTCATCAATCAATTTGAGTAGACTATCAGATATCCAGGGTTTAATTTTCTTTACTTTAAAACTAACGTTAGCGGTAGATGTAGCTTCCTCTAATTTATTACAAATGTATTCAATGAATTGGCGCATCGCCAAACTAGGATCATCAATTAATAATAATTTCCATTGGTCCTCTATTAACAAAGAATTTAGACGCTTGAAGTTAATTCTCTTCAAAATATTATACTTTAAGAAAGAGGATTCAATATTTTCAGACATTCTAATATTTAAAGAAATAAGATGGTGATCAGATAACATAAAATTATGTACTTCACAAGTCAAATTTAATTTGGAAAATGGTTTAGTACGAGCAAAAACATGATCAATACATGTAGAAGATGTTTTTGTTGCACGAGTTGGAGTATTAACTAGAGAAGTAAGTCCAAAACTAGACATCCTAGATAAATAATCATAAACATCTTGGATTCTAGGATTTGAGGCCAAAGTATTAATATTGAAATCCCCAATCAAAATTAAATTCTTGCTATTAATGCCTTGCAAAAAATTACTCAACTCATTGATAAAGCTATCGATCGAACAAAAATGAAAGCGATAAACACAGATTACACAAACTGGTTCAGAAAAAATTGTTAAATTTATTCTCAAAACATCTGCAGAGGAGAATTTATAAATGACTGAAGTAAAAGAAAATTTATTTTTTACGTAAGCTACAATGCCACCTGATGAATAGTTATTATTACAACCATCGACCGTACTATAATTTACGAGTTGATATGCATCAATCTCACTGGATGAAATCCAAACTTCAGTGCAAAACAATAAATCAGGTAAATTTTCTAGTGAGCTAATATGAGAAAAAACATTATCACCATTCTTGCGTAAACTTCTGACATTTTGATGAGCAATTAGAAATTTCGTATTAGAAGGTAAATCTGTAGAGGAAGACAAAGATGAAGGAGAACTAAAGTTTAAATGACCTCGTGAATTATTTAAGTTCGACATTAATGTAAAAAAGAAAAAAAATTATAAGCTTTCGAGGTCATTAGCATTGCTGATAACTATAGTTTTATCTCCATCGATCTTCCTCAACAAAATTTTTGAATTTCGGATCCATAAATATTTGTAACCTTTATTGTTCTTAGCTTGTCTAGCAGCAGCGTATAGCTGACGTTTAGAATAGCTTAAACTTTCATTTATAAAAACTTTATTTCCGTGTAATCCGCATTTCTCAGCTGTTAATGTTTTATTTTCCGTTTAGCCTCCAATACACAATTTCTAGTGTGCCGACGTAAGAATTTTACTTGAATAATATCTGTATAATCACCGTTCTTCTTGATTTTGCGGTGAGCGTAGTCAATGTCATCTTCATTAATATCTAGGTTCAGGCCCGTTTTTATAATACCAATCACTAAATTGTTAATTTTCTCGTCTTTTTCAGCCTGAACACCAACAATATCAATTGAGTTCTGAAGTTGTTACTGTTCAAGAGTGTCGACTTTATTTTTCACATGCATCAACTCTTGTTTCAATAACTCATTTTGCCGATACAGTTCATTAATTATTTCTAGCGATTTCTCTAGAGTTACTATTCGTTTTATGGTATTTTCGTGGTTGACGTTAGACTCATTCCTCATTATGAGAATTTCATCGTATACTTTCTTAATCATTAATGAATCCGTTATAGAAGTAGATGAAGTACTAGGTTTGGATCCAGTGGTTAAGGAAGGCAAAAGCGAAACTGGGCAGTTGTCAGTTCGGTTGCTTTTAACTTTCTGAATGCACATTGGGCAGACCCACAGTCTTTTTTGAGTATCAATAAATTCAATGTCCTCTTCAGTTAATGACACGCATGGCAAATGAAAAATATTTGAACATCGATCACACTTAGCTTTAGGTGCATCCCTGCTGACCTTTAAATTACACTTTATACACGACATTATTATGTATATTTTTTATTTATAAAACAAAAACAGATCACTTTACAGTTGTTCACACAAAAAAATTAATATCTTGACAATTTTTAAATTTTTATTTTTATATTTTTGGAACACGAGACTTTTTATTACTTATATTATTAATTATATCCACACGTTTTATGCAATTAGCACTTAAGAAACATTGAACTATATGTACTCGAACGATAATACAAATTACTTTTATTAAAAGAAAAAAAAATTGTGCTAATTATGCAGTTAGATTCAATTAAAAAAATAATTTTATATTACTTTATTCTTGATTAAGCGTATGTGTACCCGTCAACACTTCAAAAAAGAATGAAAAATAATATTGTTGAATGAACATTTTTATCTTCAACTTTATTGGTTTCATGGAATGTAACTCGTATCGTGTTCTTTGTCACACAAAAAAAATCAATTTATTTTTGAATTTTGGAAAGAACTTGCCATTAAGCTGCAATCCGGATTGTGAAATTGAACGTCAATATGCTAATAATATTGAAAGAAAACTTGATCAAATAAGACGAGCAACTTTAAAACAAATTACTGATTTACAAAAAATTTCCTTATGACTTTTGCCTTTTACAGCGCATCCCCAATAGAATTCCTTCAACTTTTTCCTTACAGATAAGTATGAAAAAAAACTTAAAAAAAAAAAAAAAAAATTTTCTCAATTTTTTTCATACTTTTCTGTAAGGAAAAAGTTAAAGGAATTCTATTGGAGATGCGCTGTATCTCTTTGCATAAGGAAAACACCAATCTAACGAACAAAAAAATTTCATACTTTTCTGTAAGGCAAAAGTCATAAGTTTTCTATTGGGGATGCGCGTTAACTTGAATTAATGTATTACTGTTGAAATATAATATCGTTCAAATAAAACAAAACTTTACAATAATGGTTTAAATAATTCTTCCTTATAACGAACAATAAATTATCAGGCTTTTTATAAAGAACCCTCTTTATAAAAAACACTGAATATATGTAATGAATAAATTTTGAGGTCCCGAGAGTTTCGTTATAACCAGGTTTTACTGTACATGAAAAACGGGGTGCCTAAACACTTATGAGCGGTAGTGTACTCAATTTGGATAAAAATTAATATTACCTAAAAACAACGCGCACCGTAGTGAATCTCTTTTGATATCGATTATGATTGGTTTTCCAATCTTATCTTTCAAAAATTCAATTTGTCGTACTCAGTTAATCAATGGACTCAGTTCTAAAGACTTATGCTATGTTCCATAAATAAATTGAAATAATTTCCAGAATACTTCACAGTCTTAAATTTAGCCTATAGAATTTTATACAAACTCCATTTTAGTAATCCTACAGTACTTTAAATTGAATTTGATTTTGATCTATCAAAATTTAATATGCATTTTCAATATTGTGTTATTAAAGAAGTTCGCCCAAAATTCGTTTGAGACAGTGGGATTCTTCTTACAAATCTCATGTGGTATACCAAGTATGTTGATTCGGCAACTTCGTCCCAGAACATCAAAAAAAAACTGCCGAATTATATTCGAGGTAAACCTCTACTACAATTATAGGCAAAAATTATTTTGCAATCCTAATTTTATCATGCAATTTCTGCCTAGTGCTCTAAATGTTCAACCAATCCATTTATCATTACTGTAATGTAATTTTTCTCCACAACAGTTTTAATAGAAACAGATATTTGAACAAGGTAAATCAAATTAAATGCCAACCCATACAAAATATTGAGTACAACATAAATGAAAACAGGGATAGGATCCAGTCTACATCTGTTGTACATTGTGGTTCGGGTATTCCGATTTGTGTTGGGTTGGGGTACATGACCATCTCGACTCCCCATCGATATGATTAATAGAAATTTACTTTAAACTTTACTTGGAACTTTTGATTGAAATTTCCGTTACATCCCAATTAATTAACAACCGCAAGAAATTTACATGTGTATTTGAGTTGATTTTTACATTTTTCAGTAGATCTAAAATATATAAAATCACTTTGGACGGCAATCCAAACGAGTGACGAAAGCACCTACTGTGCTGTGGAAGTCGAACTCGTATATATACAACTAGTTTCGAACTTTTTCCCTGTGAGGCCGCCAGTATCATCACTTTGGACGGCAGTCCAAACGAGTGACGAAAGCACCTACTGTGCTGGAAGTCGAACTCGTATATATACAGCTAGTTTCGAACTTTTTCCCTGTGAGGCCGCCAGGATCATGTTATATTACATTAGAAAGGTCTTGAAAAGTAGACCCAAATAATGTATAAAAGCATGAATTTCTACCAACATTGAGTGGAGATATGACCTTCCGAAAATTGCCCCAAAAAATCAGTTTTTCGGGTATAACTGCCCCAATTATTTTTTATTTAGCAAATTATGATTGTAGACATCAATACCAATTCAACGACACCTCAAACTTTCAAAATGGATTATTTTGAAAATCATGAAATTTTTCTATGACGTCACCATATAATCTTGCTTTGGTATATAATATGTTTGTTTGTTTGTCCGTATTTCTTTCATTTGAACTCATATTTTCAGGGTTTGTAGTACTTGAAAAACTAAACAACTTTTGTTCTACAACTTTTTGATTTGGCCGCCATGTTAGCCGCGGCCGGCCTCTGAACGACCATTTTTGGCCACGCCCACAGCGCTGAACCTATTTGACATACCGGACATATGCATATCGTTAGAAAGGTATTGTCGCCTGCTATCAAATAGCATATAAAAAAAATTCAAAAAATTAGGGCGGAGGGTCATTTTGGCCAAAAACCTGAAAAATGCCAAATCGGCCGGCCACATTCGGCCAAATTGCTAAAAAATTAGCCCAAAACTTTTGGTTCATATTTTCAGGATTATTAGCCACAAACCTCACCTACAATATGACATTAACCGTTTGTCCCAGAAAACTCGTATATTTTAGATATTGACCTCCATAACTTAAAAGCCACCCTAATTTTTTGCAAAATTTAATTTTTTGGCTGAAATGCACCCTAATATCGGTCCGTTGCGGTTCATAATGATAGTGAATCAACGTTTTACAATTAAACAAAAATAAATATGTACATCATATTATTATCATTGCTAAGAGAATTTTTACCAGTGACCCTTTCTTCATAACAAAAAAAAAATGAAAAAACTGACAAATTGATGTGAATGAAAAAAACACCAAAAACATTGAACATTTGACAGTCTCCTTGCATAAAATCGATATTTTTTTAATCTTTATGATGATTTCTTTAAAAAATAGATCTTATCTCCCCTTCCATTGCATGAAGATGGAATATTAGCGAGAGGGTAGCTACCATTAATTTTTGTTTCCAACTAACACACTAAACAACGTATATTATATTGTATTGTTTAAGGAATCAAAAATGAATTGCTATCGGGTGTGTGTGAACTGTTTTGACTGACAAGACAACGATAAAACGAATTGCAATTCAATTCATTTTCAATTTGCCGCGCCAAAATCATTGATATCAAATAAAAAACCTCTAAACGAGGTAAATGTTCGAGTGACGAAAGCCGAATTCAATTCACAAAATTTCTGATATCAAATTTGTGCCGAAAAAAACAATTGCATTCGGTTTGTCAATGATTTTTCGGAATTTTGTGAATTGAATTCGGCTTTCGTGACTCGAACATTTACCTCGTTAAGAGGTTTTTTATTTGATCTATTATACCAGTATACGGTTTTGTTTCGATATTGGTTGTTGTCATTGAATATATGAGCTCGTTCGTTGTGATTGATGAATATGTCAGCTAGTGTCCCTGAAAGTGGATTTCCCATAGCTAAACCATATTTTTGTTGATAAATTTTACCATCATGTTGGAAATAGTTTTTCGTTGGTTATTATTTTTATAATTTTTGTTATGTCCTCTACTTTTTCTTTGTTTATATTGCTGTCTGTTAACGTCTGTTTCATTACACATATGGCATCTTCCACTGGTATATGTGGGTACATATTTACTATATCAAAACTTGTCATTTTTGCATTCGGTGGAATTACAATATTTTGAATTTTGTCAACCAATTCTGTATAATTTTCTATGGAGTAATTTTGACTTATCATGATCCATTTGTATATTTAGCTAGTTCGTATGAGGGAGGAGTTGTAAAGTTTACTAAAGGTCTTATTTATTTTGTTACTTTCCTCGGTTATGTTCGGTGTTTCTGATTTAATCATTTTCAAGTAAAAAATTTTGTTTTTGTTGTATAACTATTTTATTTGCGTTGATTTCGGACTTTATTTCTTTTTGTTATGTAGATGTTGGATCGATCGCTGTTTGCTCTATGGATTTCTTCAGTATGAATTCAATAATTTTGTTATTGTATTCTTCTTTATTCATTATTACAACTGTGTTTCCTTTATCGGTTTTTCTTATGGTCAAATTCTGCAATCTGTTCTGGGGCCTGTTCAAGGCTCTTCCTGCGCTTTCGCGGTTTTGCTTATTCCGTCCTTACTTTTTCGCCATGTCAGCCTATATACTGACATGGAAGATGAGTCGGCCCCGAGTTTTGCACTCCGACAGGAGGTCATAGATGTGTTACATTTCATCCCTGTTATGAAATTTCACTTTTGCATCCTGCTCCTATCGGGATTCGAACCCGGTACCTCCCGATCCAAATGCCAAAGCTTTAACCACTGTGCCATTTGGTCGGTTCTTGTGTAATTTTGTTTTCGATCGCTTTAATTGTTTTTTTTCTCTTTTTTGTTATTTGTTATTGTTGTTTAATTAAAATTACTGTTGTTAATTTGATGAACGATTGCGGTTCTCATATTATGTTGAAATTCGTCGTGTGTGCGTAAGATTGCTGTTTCAATATTTAACATCTGTTTTATGTGTTTTTCTTTCGTGTTGTATTGTATTTAGATCCCATTTCTAATAATTTATTCTTTTTCATTGAAGTTTATATTTGTGTTGTTGTAGATTCGTGGGTAAAAAAGAGTAATTGGTTGTTATGCGATTATTCTCTGTTGATGTGTTTCTCTGTTGTTGTGATAATCTTGTTTATTTTTGTTTAATTTTCATTCTCTTTTTCTGTATCTCTCTTTCAATTATATGTTCTACTTTGTTCATTATACATATATATGTTATGTAGTGGAAATGGGATGTTAATTCCAATTGTGCGTTGCATAATTTTAGTGTGACATCGTTCTTTTGTGTATATATCTGCCGTATCGATGTTTTTAGCCATATTTTTCAGTTTTACTTCAGACTTGTTGTGCAACTCATGATTGATTATTTAGTTTAACATCTATGTACATTAATTTTAATAGCGGCGTTTTTTTTAAATGGTGCTCTAGACCGCGATAAATTATATTGTGATTTTTTAAACTATATTCACTATATCGAATCCTAAAGAACTTATACTAAGTCCATATCATATTGTTCAATAAAGTTTATATTTGCTTGTTCTTAACAACTCTGATCAACTCTTGATTTTATGTAGGGTACAACAGAGTTCATCAAAAAACTTGTGAAGAGGGTTATTTTATCATGTACAGTCACTTTATTTATTTTTATTATATCTTCAAATAATCAACACCATTCTTAGTTTATCAGTTTATTAATTTATTTTATTACACTATCGAACTTCCTTTCTTGGTTCGTCACCACTCACTATCTACTTATTAACTATTAACTTATTCTTTTATGATTACATCTTTATCGAAAGAAAGTACTTTTATGAATGTCCACCTTTCTGACAATACCCATTATTTTTACAAATATCAACTTAATATTAATCATTACAATATTTCGTAATGCCTAATAAACATATTTTATTTTTTGCTAATGAAACGATTTTAGTTTTCGGTCAAAAATTTGTGTTTGTGTAAAGCAATAAATGTTGGAATATAAAATATGTTTATTTTACAAAATACAATTTCATGGAATTTCTCGCATCATTAATTTTTTTTTATTTGCTTTCTTTGTTTGGTTCGGTCTATTAAACCACATCACCAATATTTTAAATACGAAGACATTTTAACTGTGTTGCTTTCAAAAGATTACAACACAATTGCATTGTATTCAAGCCTATTGTCTTAGAATGTTAAGAAAAAAATTTTTAGGATTAGGGGAAATAAAATCATTTTATGGTTATGGTGTTTACCGCAAGGCGCTATTTTTTCTATTTTTCTCGAAAAATTTATCTTGTAGAATAATTTGGCATTTGTTATTTGATAGCAAAATACCGAATTTAATTTATTGAATTTCATAAAATAAAAAAAAAAAAAATAAATATTAATAAAATGAACCAACACAGAAAAATTAAAACGCATTAAAAAATTAAAGCTAAAAGTTGTTGCTTTCACATTTCTTAGCTAAGCTAAGCGGATTTGCGAAAGCAACACTACTTTTGTGTCTCTTTTGAGAGTTTCTTTTGTTCCGATTATTCTGTTTGGAATATATTCCGAGTACCCTTGTTTTTTTAGTGTCTTGTGCTTGTGCGATATATGTAGATTATACTTATGTTTTGTGTATAGCTAGTACTGATATTTTGTTATGTTACGTATCCATATCTCTTAACGAGATTTCTTTCTATATTACTGATGTACTTTATCTTAACATACTTTTATTCTTATATATTGATTTCACCTTCCCTTAGGAAATTGTAGATCTCGATATATTCATCGATATTTTCTTCCGCTAGAATCTTGTGCAGGTCTTTGTCTGCGATTGTCTTATACCTGCTTCTAAAATCCTCGTATTTTTCGCAGTTTATTATACTGTGCCTTGCGTCTTCCCTTATCCCACACACGTCGCATCTTTCATCGTCAATCTTTCTTATTAGTTTTAGATATTTGGCGTCGAATGTGTGGTTGGTTCTGAGCCTCGTCATGGTCTTAATTAATCCAGCATTTAGTCCCCTTTTGTGGAACCAGGGTTTGTCCTTTATTATTCCATACATGTTTTCCCTGTGTTGCCTTTCTTTCTCTATCGGTTCTTCTAGAAACCTAATTCTCCATGTTTCGTATAAATTTTTTTTGCAGCACCTAGTGGCTTCTACGGATATGCGTGTGTTGTATATTCTATTCGATTGTGCGCCCCATTTCGCCGCCTTGTCAGCTTTCTCGTTTCCTCGTATGCCGTTGTGGCTTGGGATCCATACAATCTTTGTTTTTATTCGGTTGCGTGTCGCGGCATTGTAAATTTTTGTTTCATAGTATCTCATGCGTTCTGTGCCATTTTGTAGTGCCTTACAAGTACTTAATGAATCCGTGAGGATTATTAAGTCTGTTATTTCGTAAGTTGCCGCCTTCTTAACCGCAACGTAGATGGTTGTTGCTTCTAGGGCTTTGATCGATAAATCATTCGTGACTCTAAGACTAATTGTTTCTTCCATGAATTCTTTATATACTCCTATACCTTTTTGCCAACTATGATCGAGGCGTCGGTGAAAGACTTATTCATGTATCTATATTTGTTTATGAATTCTTCCATGCATTCGTTCGCGTGTTTGACAGCTAATAAGTTGTGCGACAAGTGGATAATTAAATAATATTAATTTATTAAATTATTAAATACTCATTTAATTATTATTAATAGTGTTAATAGTAAATTAAATTAAATTGACTTCAGAAATAAAAAATGAAAAGTTAAATAAAGAATGCAGGGAAACCCCTGATAACGATACAGTGAAATCAAAAAGACAAAAAGTGTGTACGGAAAACCTTATTGAAAGTGAAAATGTAAATAGTGAAATAAAATATATAGATATTACAGATATCAATCTAAAACATAAAATCTCTAAATATAGTGAAAAAAATAATATAAAAAATATAAAAATAACATCAAATAATCACTTAACCAAGCAAGAAAAAATGGTGGGAAAACGTGTTGAAAATATAAGCGGAGCTAAATCAGAAAAAATAAAACCAAACAACAACAACTCAAATGAAATAATCAAAGAAAAGTACTATACAAGTGATATTAATACGAGTGCAAATAATTTGGATAAGATTAACAATCACAGTGACAAGATTAACTTAGATGAAAAACTTAACCAAAACCATATTAATATTAATAAAAATTCAAAGGAACAGGAAATTAACCCCTACTCTTCAAAAGACAAAGGCCCCTTTTCTGTTATTGTGGAAAAAAGACACAAATATAATCACTTTGGCTAGAACATTACGACAAATTAATTTAGGAGATTATGAAAATATCATCGAAACAATTAAAAAGAAAAGATTTATAATTATCTACAGGGACATCTCAAATGCAAACAAAATAACAAGAAATGATTTCCTGAAACAACAAGGATATACTATTTTCATCCCCAAAAGCTTCAACCACACATTTGGTTTGATAAGAGGGATCCCAGAGGAGGTATCATTAAAGGATATAATAGAAAACCTGTCGGGAGAAGTGCCTATAATTGGAGCAGAAAGGTTAACACGATTCGAATTCACGCATAAAAAGGTGCAAAATACAGAATCTGTCAAATTAACTTTTAAATCCAAATACAAACCGGATTCGGTCAAAATATACGGAGTAAACTATCGAGTAGCATACTATATACCACAACCAATGTTCTGTAAAAAATGCCTAAGGTATGGGCATACAAAAAAATATTGTCTAACAAAAGATGAAAGATGCGGAAACTGCACTGAATTTCATGTAGTAGAAGCGGGCACGGCATGTACAAACCCAGTCAAATGTCATATGTGTCAGGAAAAACATAAGACGAACTCTAAAAATTGCCCCAGCAAAAAGAGAGGGATGGCCATCCAAGCTATAAGAGTTAAATCAGGAACATCATATAATAAAGCAAGAAAGCAATACGATAATGAATTCCCTATATACAAACACTATGAACATTCATTCCCAGGGATAAAAAGTGCAAAAAACAAAAAATTACAACACAGTGAAATTTTAAAAATCGAACCGGTGGACATAGACACAGAATATGAGGCATTACAACAAGATGAGTAGCAAAAAGCTTGCCAAAAAATACTAGATCACTTCAAGTCTCTGTTTGATATAGTAAAACCAATTATGGAAGGAGGAAAGGTACCAGAAGAAGTTACCCAAATTATGGATATAATAACTAATGAACTTTATAACAACGATCCGAGAGCTCAGTGCTCAGGGTCAAATTTCCTAAATAAATAAAATGATTATTATCCAAATTAACCTACACAGTATTAAAAATAAAACCGATTTATTAATAGGAGGAGACATCAATGCCAAAAGTCGATTATGGGGAAGAAACAATCAAAATGATAGATTGGGAAATAAAATTGAAAATAACATAACAGCACATCAATATAAAATCCTTAACAACGGAGACCCCACTCATCAAAACTACCACAACTTCACTGATTCTGCAATTGACATTACGATCTCATCACTGGATTTGGTAAATAAAATTACATGGAAAAACACAAACGAAGATATAGGCTCAGACCACATCCCAATAAAAATAAC
Organism: Nephrotoma appendiculata; assembly: GCA_947310385.1. Lineage (NCBI taxonomy): Eukaryota > Metazoa > Arthropoda > Insecta > Diptera > Tipulidae > Nephrotoma > Nephrotoma appendiculata. The sequence goes on from OX371226.1 coordinate 3,456,556, forward strand.
TATAGATGATGATACTAACCGAACATATGTATATTAATGAAGAATTGGTCATCTTAAAAATAAACATGAAAGAAATATTAGAGGATATACACATATTAAACCCACATGACACCCAAGACATCGAGGAATATACTGAAGCATTAACAAACATTATACAAAAAATAGTTATACGTTAACAGGAAGGAGATTGAAAAATAGAAATAAACACTGGTGGAACGATGAAATCAACAGACTATGGAAAATGAAACAAGAGAATCAAACAATTTATAACCATACGAAAGACATACATACAGCCATAGCATTAAAAAGAACCAGAGCAAAGCTGTCACTAGAAATCAAAAAGGCAAAAATAAAATCATGGAATGAAATAACGGAAAAAATTACAGACATCACGGATAACAAGAAAATATGGAAAATTATAAATTTAATCAACAAAAAGAAAACAAACTCATTCAATATATTGGAAAACTACCAAACAGCAAAGGAATTTGTAAATATTAACTTCCCATTAACATTCCCAATCATTCGAGATGCATCACATAATGAATTCAAACAAAATGAAATCACTAAAATAATAAAAAACAATAAAAATACAGCCCCGATAATAAATAACATATCAAATGGATTACTCAAACATCTACCCGAAAACCACATAAGAACCCTAACACTACACATAAATAACATGTGGAGAAGTAATATCTTTCCAGATAAAATGAAAGAAATAAAACTAGTAGCAATAAAGAAACCCAACAAAACAGAAGATATACCGGAAAACTATAGGCCAATAGCATTAATACCAACATTTACAAAAATAATTAATAAAATGATTAAAAATAGAATAAATATAAAACTAAAGGAAAAAAACTTTCTCCCCAGACACTCGTATGGGTTTCAAGAAAAAAAAAGCATAACCGATTATTTTATCACACTAACCGGGAAAATAAACGAAAACAGAAACAATAAATACAAAACAGTACTAATCCTAACAGACATAAAAAAAGCGTTTGATCATATTGATAAAAACATATTAATCAATAAACTACAAGAAATAAAAATAAACCAACCAACAATCAACTGGATTTACAACTACCTCACTAATAGAAAAATTATAATAGAAACAAAACAAAAAAAGATAACAGTAATAACAAACAAAGGCATCCCTCAGGGATATTCATTTAGCCCGCTACTATTCAACATCTATACCACAACACTACACCAATTAAACTCTAACAACACAAAAATTATACAATTTGCGGATGATATTGGAATAATAACGGGAGATACCCACGACGCAATAGAGAGATCCGAGAGCTCAGTGCCAATACACAACTAAACAAATTTAATAACATATTAAAAGGAACACAAATGGAAATTAACCCAGAAAAAACCAAGGTTATAAACTTTAATTACAAAATAAATCAAGCAGTGAACATAAGGATTAATAATATCACCATTGAAAATATTATTAAAACCAAATTATTGGGAGTTATTTTAACTAATAAACTAAACTGGACAGAGCACTTTAAACAGACAAAATATAAAATTAATAAAAAATTAAACATAATAAAAGCATTTGCTTATAAAAACGGAGGGGCCCAAAAAATGATTAATATATATAAATCAATAATAATATCACAATCAAGCTATGCTGCTGTATTTATAACACCTAACAAAACAAACATTAAACAAATGCAAACGGAACAAAATGCGGGGCTACGATTATGCTTAGGACTTACAAAAACGACACCAGTGGAAGTCATTATAGCAGAATCAGGGGAGATTCCCTATAAGAAACAAAATGAATTTACTACAATAAAATATATATGCAAGCAAATATATAATGAATCAGAAATTGGAAAGAGTATCATAAAAAATCAATCGCTGGACAAATTCAAAAAAAATAGTAGAAAAATACCCATTTATAAAATACATAGGAAAAATAGAACATAACATAGACATACCAAAAAACTTAAAGATCTACGATAACATAAAAAATGGTCAGAATAAACTAGATATGAACACAATACAATGGAAAACAGTCTTCCAAGAAATTAAAAACATCAACAGTAACTTCAAAAGTGCATATACCGATGGATCGAAAAGGCTTGAAAAGTGTGGAATTGGAATTTATATTGATGAGAGTAACAAAATGTCAATTCAACAAAGTCGAGAAACAAGTATAAAAACAACCGAATTACTAGCTATATACCTAGCCCTGATAAAACTGATTAACGACAAACATAATAATATAATAATATACACCGACTCGAAAAGCGCATGCACATCAATAAAAAACTGCATTAAACACAAAACTTTTAAATACTATGAATCGCTTATAATGAAGCTTGCATGTGAGCACTCAGATTATAAATTCAAAATTCAGTGGATACCGGGACATGTTGGAATTTTAGGTAATGACCAAGCAGACACGGCAGCAAAGAAAGCGACAATCGAAGGCTTCAACAATAAATTTGAAAATAAAATACCCATAGAAGATATTTTACCGATTATAAAGAACAAGTTATACAATGAGTGGAAATGTGAATACGAACTAGCAACCAGAACAAAAGGACTCTTCAACAGGATCATCAACAACGCAGCCCCCAAAACAACTTGGTTCAGGAATCTTCATATGAAAACTAAGTACATAAAAATCATAAATAGAATCCGGGCGGGACACACATACAACAAAGTATTCAAATACAGAATCAAAATAGAAACGAATGATGAATGCAATACATGCAAGGTCAAAGAAACAGAGTTACACATCACAGACAGATGTCCCAAAATACACAATTTTAAAGAGTAAATATATAAAAATAAAAAGCAAAATACTAATAGCTATTCTAAAGGATAACATAACGGAGGAATTAATAGAACTATCCAAGTTTATTTAGAGACAAAAACAGAAAATTAATTACTTTACTGAGAATTAGGTTTAACAAAGGTTGGGGTTAAGATAAAAACTAGAATTATATGAATTAATATTTTAAAACTATAAGGTCAGGTGAGGGTTTAAGATAGAAAGATAATGAATTAAAATGTTTACTTGTATAAATTTTTATATATCATTTATTATAGTTATAAGAAAGAATATTATACAAAATTTTGGATTAAATTAAGCTGAAAAAAAAAATAATTTAACAGTGAAATACTAGGAGCAAATTGGTCAGCACCAGCTCATAAAAAAATGAAATAAATAAAAATAAAAAATAAAATTCTTCCATGATTGCTTCCTGTTGTATGTTGTTGAGAACCGCCTTATTCTTGAGCCTTTCGTGCAGTTGAATGTCTATTACTAAGTATTTGTTATCATCCCCCGGTTGATTCTTCTCTAGTTTTTTACTTTTTGGTAGTTTATTCAGTATGTCTTGCCATCTTTCGAATATCGTCAGTAAGTTTTCCGGGGCTTTTTCCTTCCGGATGTTTCTCCCAGACTCATCATTTTGGTATAACTTCCTGGCTATGTAGTTGAACTTGTATGAATCTAGTTTGAGGTCAATGGGGATGTCTACTGCCTCCGCTATTATAGCTGTAATTGGGGTACTGCTCGTCAGCTCTAGACTTACTCTCATGCTTGTGTTGATGACCTTTTGTAATTTCTCCTCATTTGTTCCGCCTTTCACGATTGTTGCGCTGTATTTTATTTTGCTTTCAATGAGGCTCTTGTGCAGATTTAACAGCGATGATGGATGCGCCCCACCCTTCTTGTTTGCTGCGACTTTCATTAGGTTGATGGCTGACATGCAGTCCAGTTTTAGTGTATTTAAATGTCTATTGAAGTTTACTTTTGAGTCTATTATAAAACCAAGGATTTTCATCTCTTTTACTTCTTTTATTTCGATGTTATTTATCGTTATCCTGTTGATCTGGTCTACTCTCTTTCCTCCGATTAGCATGAAATTAGTCTTCCTTACATTGATATTTAGTTTCAGCTCCTCTAGTTTCTTCTTGCAATATTTCTAGTTCCTCGGTTGAATTTTCATGCAACTCGCTTGTGTAAATGTTAAACAAGTCCGGACTAAGCGGTTCACCCTGCGGTAGTCCCTGGCTAGTTATCCTTTCGATTGATCTATCACCATATTGGAATATAATTCTCCTATCACTTAGGGAATTGTATACCCAGCTTATGTATTCTGGTGGTATGTTTTTCCTACCCAGTATTTCCACCAGCTTATTTGTATTGACATTATCAAAAGCCTTTTGTATGTCTAGCGAGTTTAATATTGTTATTTTATTTTCCTCTTTAATTTTTTCTATTTTCGCGATAATTTTGTTGATCATGTCAACTGTGGACCGATTTCTTCTAAATCCGAATGAGTTCTCCGGAATTAGTCTCATATCATCTGCCATCGTGTTCAGCCTTGTTTTTATCAATTTACTGGTGATTTTTGCCATCGTCTGGTATAGATGAATGGCTCTGTAGTTCTCTATCTGTTTGTTGTCCTTGTTCGGTTTAGGAATGGCCACAATTTTTATTGTTTTCCAGCTGTCTGGATATCTTTGAGCTTTCCATTGTCTGTTTAATAACTCTGTTAATTTTGCTACATGGCATGGTGTGATTGCTTTTAGTAGCTTATACGATATTTTATTCATGCCCGGGGCGGAATTCTTGGTGCGAAGGATTAGATATTTTATCTCCTCTATTTTGAATTCATTGTCCGATAACTGAGTTTTCGGCCATTGCAGCTTGTTTCGGTCTGTTAAGTTATCACTTACGATGTTTAGGTCCATGAATTTTGTGATGTTGTGCCCGTTGTTAAACACGTTTGTACTCTCTTGTTGGTTTTGAAGGAGTTAAATTTATTCCATACTTCTTTTGTCGTCATGTTAGGAATAATACTTTCTATGAGTTGTTTCCAACTTCTCCTTTTTTCATATCTTATCTCTCTTTTAAGATTCCCCGTAGCCTTTTTTAATTCGTTTTTAGCGTATATATTATTTCTGTGTTGATTGAAAATTTTTAGCTTTGCCTTCTTAATCTTCCACAAGGTTTCTATTTTGTAGTTCCACCACGTTTTATATGAGTGGATAGGGTTGTACAAAACTTGATCTAGTTGATATCTCTCCACCTCCTCCAGCACTTTAGCGTCGTCGGTTCTTCGGATCTTATACAGACTGCTCATCCTCGTATCGTTGAAGTTTATTAATATAGGTAGGTGATCCGTGCTTCCGATTTTAGTTATGTCTATTTTCCATTCGACTTTATGGCTTAGGTCCATTGAGCACAGTGAGATATCTATAGCCGATTTCTTTCCATTCGAGCTCATCCATGTGTTATTCCCATTGTTCAGCATAACAAACTGTGAACTGTTAATTGATTCTGCAATTTTCCTTCCTCTGCTATCCGTCCTGCACACCGGGTCCCATAAGGGATGGTGCGCGTTTATGTCGCCCAAGATTAATGTATTTTTTTTATTGTCGCTTTGTAGGATCAGGTTTCTCCACTTGTCAATTATTAGTCTATTGCTTATGTTTGGCGGAATGTATACGTAATATTGTATATAATATTGTACTCGTTTCCTTCTTGATCTATGAGCACAGCGTTTATTGTTTCTATAGGCTTATATTTGTTTTCTTTTTTAATCTCCTTAATGTTCAACCTTTTGCTGATAACTAGACCAATGCCTCCGTAATTTTCCCGTTTGTCCATGTTTCGGCCAGGCAGGTCACGTCTACATAGTTGCAAATCAGGAATTTGACTAGCTCGTCCTTGTTTGTTTTAAAACTTCTGATATTAAGCTGAATTATGTTCAGCCTGCCCCGTGTGTCCGCCATCATTATATAGTTTGTAGTTTTTGACTATAAATTTATCCATATTTACGAGTTGGTCTATTATTTCGGTTAGAATCAGATCGTTTCCTGGGTCATTCGGCTTTGCCTTGAGGTAGCCCTGTGTAGTTGCCTGTATCGTGCGATTCAACTTGCTGATCTCAATCATGTAGTTATTTAGTGTAATGATTTTAATCTCCATGGCTTTGCTTTCCGCTATTCGTGTCTCTTCAGAAATTCTTACAGTTTCTCGCTACTTTCCTAACTCGTTTTGCATTTCCTCCTTTTGTCTTCCCGGCAATCTTGGGAATTCTTCATCATTTAATTTGAAATCCTGGGGTGTTATTCTGCTTCTTGCCTCGTTGTACGACAATTTTTTTGTAATCATCAGTTGCTTAATCTTCTTCTGGTTTTGAAATTCAATACAAATGCTGTTAAATGTTAGATGTTTTTCTAGACAATAATAGCATTTCTGATCATTGGTGCAGTTCGTATTTTCGTGTTCGGGTTTCGGTTTGTAATAAGATACCCGTCTTCTGACTTCGTAAACCGCTATCTCCGTTGGTAGTGAGCTTGCTCTGAATATGATTTTAATTGGCTGCGTTAGTTCTGCTTTTTGTTCATGGCTGTTCCATCTCGAGATCTTCTCTAGCTTAATCACCTTAGCGTTTGCTTTTATGTTTTCTTTCATCCTTTCTAAATCCGCGTGAACTTGGATTATATTTATGTATCCAATCGACTCTAGCATGTAATTCGGTATATACGCGTTATACATGTATAGTCTTCTTAGATCTGTGCTATTTAGTATCTTATTAGCGGTGTCCATCTCTCGAGTTTGTACCTTCATCCTATTTTTGCCTAATTGCCTCACATATATAATAGCTCCGAAAGTCAACGTATTCAGTCTTTCCGCAATTTCTAGATCGTCTATTCCCCTTTTCTCGGTTATTAGGGTGAATGGGCCTCTGTCCCCTGGTGCGTAGCGATTATTTCTTAATTTATCCAATTCTTCCTTATTTTTGTTTGTATCTTTCGTGATTGCTTCTACCTTATCTTTCTCGTTTTCTTTGGGTGATCGTATGTCTTTATTATTGAGCGACATGTTACTATGTTCATCCAATTTTACCGATTCATTCGTATCCGCAGATGGTTGGATGTTCCGGGTCGTACCATTGCTGTTCGCGTCTTTCACCACTCGGTTAAATTTTATTTTTATGCGCACTGTTTACGCCTTTCTTATGGTTCTTGGTAAAAAATAAATTGGTATTTAAAATATAAATTTCAAAATATAAATTTAATTCACTTTTACACACTAAAATTACACTGATGTTAAAACGATTCAACGATTATACACTTATACGTCTGGCTCGTTTGGGAACACGGTTGGAATTGCATTAATTATTTTCGCGTGCCTATCTTTCTAAATACTAAGTATATTGCAACGCGTATGATGTCGAAATTTACATGGCAAGTGTGTGGCTTTACATCCTTCTCCTTTAGAAAAATTTACCAATTGAAAATTTGTAAATTTTTTTTATTATTATTTTTATTTTTTTTTATTTTTATAAATATTATGTTGTTATTACAACAAACTTATTAATTACTTAATTCTACTTGAATGGATTTATCTCTATTGCTGGTGTTGTTGGCTTATCAGATGGCGCAGAGTGCCCTACACCCAACACAATGTAACCTATTTGTTTGATGGCAATTTTACCATTTTTTTTAATGCTTCTGGGTTCGACAAGCGCTCTAATATACTATATGTGCCTGAGCCATTTGCATCGCTAAATTCTTTAGAAATAATTTTCTCTCTGATGCTTTTCGATTACTATCGAAAAGTTGAGGATTGGCACACTTATACAAGTTCAACGCTGCTACACTCGCGAGGTCTACCATATTAAAAAATAGAACCATCGGCCACCGATTGGTTTTTCGCTTGCAGGTGTACGTCGTCACCAGCTTGTCTAGCGTATCAACCCTGCCGTTCGTTGCGTTGTAGTCTAGGATGATATTGGGTTTATTTGATTCACTGTCAACGCTGTCATCCTTGTGCAACAACGTTGATAACAAAAGGACGTTCTTATTTGGTTTCGGAATATAGCTTACTAGCGTCAAATTATTGTCAAAGCAAAATTTTGACGAATTTAGTTCCCTGATTTTTACATCTGTTTTACCCGTAAATTCTTTTGGGAAATCCGGATTATTCTTGCGAATTGTGCCGATTATTGTTCTTTTCTTTTGTAGTAATTGTTGTGCCAATACGCAACTGGTAAACATGTTGTACATAGTTTTTGTGTGCCCTTTATTGACATATGGCGTAGATAATCGATAAACTAAGTTTAACGCATAATCTCTCGAATGGGGCTCATTGGGTTGTTTACCCACATAAATTTCATCATTCAAAGGATACGCGTTTTTGGAATCGCAAAGCCTAAATATTTTACCGTATTTACCAGCCTTTGAAGGTATGTATTGCCTGAATGAATACCTGCCACGTGTTAAAACAAGCTGTTCGTCAATAGTTAAGTACCCTGATGGTTTATAGGGTTGTTTTAGATTGTCCAAAAACATATTCCATGCATCTCGAAATGGGGCTAGTTTGTCCTGTTTCAAACGTTCGATTCTTGTTTGATAATTGTCAAATCGAAGAAATCGTAACAATTGCTGCACCCTCTTTAGGGACATTGTGGCCTAATAAAATGGACGATTGTCCAAACAATATAACTCGTCTAAACGTTCATCCCAGTTCTTATGAACCCCAGCGTATATCAAATTTCCAATTAACGCATATACCTCTACAGAATTGGTATCGTACCAAATACGATTTGGTGAATGTCTATGCATATTGTAGAATTGTACAGCCCTTCGATTTGTTTCCGCCACTATAACATTTATAAGTGTTTTCGGTATAATTTTTTGAAATGCCTGGAGTTGACTTGTTATCTCTTGTGCTGTTTGCCTTGTTAGGCCTTCACGTTCTCTCAAGATTCGGAAATCGCGTATCTTAGTCACTTCTGTGGGATTTGAACTCCATTTACGTTTGAATTTTTATTTTGAGAATAATACCAAGTGCCTAGCCCTGTCGATTGTTGATCAATGTTAGGTAATTCATTATTTTCAACGGATTCTTCAATATATTCATCATCTGCTGAATTATTGAGAATCTCGTCTATCTGCTCTACATCTGCATCCCCCCCCCCCATCACAATCAGAAAAAGAAACATCAAAATTATCATCAGCTATTGCATTTTCCTCCTCTGATATATCTGGTGTTGAAACATCTTCGAACAAGTCTCGCTGTTCCTGGCTACTTTGCCTTTTCGTGCCATATGTTTCAATATATATTATAACTTGCACACAATACGTATCAATATGTAAATTATTAGAATTAGATTACTAAATCACAATCTGCATGAAACAAGAAAAATTATACAAAAGGATTAACTTTTTCTTCACAACCAGTTACATGTATTGAAAGAGTTTAGCGACTAAACATATTTTGATGATTTCGTCGAAGCAAATAAAACTAACGGTAAAATGTAACGAAATTGTGTTACTGCATCGAAAAGTATGTATGTGTGTAAAAAATATTTAATTTACATTGGCTGTTATCGACGAGCAGGATAACATTTGTTTTGTTTATATGTAAAGTATATTATAACAATACATATGCAAAAATGTATTATAATACAGCAAGTTCAGAAAATCTTGCACAATAATACATTAACACAGTCATAGGACGGAAATGAAAACTGGTTTTGTATGCAAAATACCTGAATAAAATTTGGGGTCAACCAGACCCCAATAGATCAAAATGCGTTTAGTTTCCTTCAATCTATCGTGACTACTTCATAAACATAATATTTTCAATGTGTTCTTTTTCTATTGTTTGTATAAGACATTAATTGAGGCTATCTCTGTCGGTTGAACGTTTTTAATTGCAAAATATGTGATTTTTCCAAGTTTAAAAAGAATGGGGTCAATTTGACCCCAATGGACAGAGAGAAGGTTAATTTCGGTTTCCATTTTTATTTTTGAATTTACACCGTTTCGTTCTATAATTTCATATGGACCCGTATAGTTACTCTCACACTTTCTTCTATTTCCTCGTTTGCGATATACTAAATCACCTACTTTAAAATCTGATGGATTTGTGTTTTTATCATATAGATTTTTCCTAGCTAATTTCGTTTGATGTAATAGCACAGACTAGATATAACGCTATTTTTGTGTAAATTATCCAAAATAATTAAACAGCATATTTTTTTTTCACCCCCAAAATAATACTAAATTTTATAGTTATTTTTGGGATATTAAATTATTGTCAAACATTAAAAAAAAAGATTTTTCAGTTTTTTTTTTTAAATTATTTATAGGTTAGTTTTTATTGATGTCAAAATTTCCCAAACATTTTATACCATAAAATAAAAATGTTGTATCTCAGTCGCTCTAATGTAAATTTTAATTCTTGTCTTTGTCACATTCTCAGCAAAATGTTTGTAAGCATTTTCTATTTTCTGGTGAAATAGCGCGTTATAATTATATGGATTTGACAACTCTTCTGTCAAAGCTGCCGCATGAAAATTGTCTACGAATTTGGTCCATCATAACAACGTTCAAAATGTGTGATCTTAAAACGGCGGTACCAACTTTTATTTTTATTTTTTTGCTATTTTGTGTTGCTCTTAATAAGTTTTTAGCTATTTATTAAAATAGAAATGTCATTGTTAGCGTATTTACAACAACAATTGCATTATATGTATTATTTACATAACAATAAAAACAAAAGTTGGTCCCGTCGTTTTGAGATCACACATTTTTAACTTTGTTATGTTGCACCTAGCTCGTAGACAATTTTCCTGCGGCAGCCTTCATTGTTGAGTTCAATCGAATCTACCGGTGTACGCTATCCGAAGTTCTAGAGAATGTCTCTTTGGTGTATTTGATTTACTTACGACTGCCTATGTATTATGTATTTGTTTTCAAACTAATAAGGATCATTTTTCTAAACAGTTTTCTTTAACTTTCAGGACCAAGATGATTTACCATTCAAAAAGGGTGAAATTTTATTTGTCATAAATAAGGACGAGGAACAATGGTGGACAGCTAAAAATATGCACGGGCAAACGGGACAAATTCCAGTACCTTATGTTCAGAAGTACGATGAGAGTATGAATTCATTTGATCGATTGGAATACGGTGGTAGTATATCAAATACAAATTTAGTTGATAGCGGAGTGTTAAAAAAGTCAAATTTGAATGTAAGTTGAAAATTTGGAATGACTTAAGTGAGCAACACCGACGTATAATATTATAAATTCCACAGAGGAAGTTACCAGCAATTGCCATAGTAAAGCAAGCCCGGGTACCAAATGCTTACGATGAAACGGCATTAAAATTACAAGTTGGGGATAGAATAAAAGTGACAAAAACTCATATAAATGGGCAATGGGAGGGAGAATTACGTGGCAAGCTTGGACATTTTCCATTTACTCATGTTGAATTTATTGATCCTGAAAATGAGAATAACGGTGGAACGCAACACATAGAACGATGGGCGGAATAAGTTAATTTGGTTCTGTGTCGCAAAGAATTTTTTTCTTATTTAAATCTATAAAATGAGAGGAACTGAGATAAAATATTTGGACATTGAAATTCATTGAAAACAACCTTAGTTAATTGTTTTGTAATTGTTTTTACTGATTTTTCAATTATTATTATTATTTATGGTCAACTGGCTTATTTTTATTTTGTCTATAATTTAAATTAATTTTGGAGTTGAATTATGCGGTTCCAAATTATATTGAAAATTTTGTCTTTATATTAAAACTAAAGGTACAGTAAATTTTCGATTATCTTCGGGAGAGATGTATATGAAAGTGAAGTGGCACAATCCAGGGAATTCAGTCTGTGCCAGGTTTTTTTATTTGTAACTTTTATGTAACCTCTTTATGTATAGTTCACGATGTATAAATCGATTTTTTTTTTTTTTTTTTTTAATTTTATTTTATATGATTAGTTATTTATGTAGATAGGAGTTGGCATTTAGTATGATTTCTTTATGTATATTATGTTGATTTAGTAACCGAAAACTAGACATTTTGATTTATTATAATTTTATGATTATTATTGTTTTTTTTTAAATAGTGCAATTAGGATAATCGGAATTTACTGTGTACATAACTATATAAAACAAGAAATTAATTATGTATTAATGTGTCAATGTATAATATAAAATTAATAATATTTTAATAAATTTTAGTTTTGTAACAACGCATCAAAAAACAAAGAAAAACGTTTCCAGCTAAAATTAAATATTCTTCTATGTAATACAATACATATATGTATGTATGTAAAGCGATTCCACACGAAAACTATTATGATGGCTATTATGAAATTTTTTCGATTTCGTAAAATATGAAATCGTAAAATAAGATCCGCTCCGAATATTCCTGTTATGAATCTTTTTTTTGGTCGTAAAATTTAAAACCCATTTAAGACCATTAAGACCACCCAAACCAAGTTTGCCATTTTGTTTTGTTTCAGATAAAATTGACGATTGGAGGATCATGAGTGGCACGTAGCGGACAAATTTGAAACTGAACGAGCTATGCTAATTTCACAAAATGCGTGTTTTTTGTTATTACGAAATGTTATTGAAGGATAGCTAATGTGATTTTTATTTTCAATTGTCAATTTCAACAGTCAATTCCAACCACCAACAGGTTTTCCAGGTGGACCAACAAAATTTAATTGGTTTTCGGTTTCACACACATTTTTTCCATAAAAGAAATTAAACTGTCAAATTCGAGACCATTGGTAAATGACCTAATACGATAAGTTTCAAATAAATTGTAATAAATTGAACTAGTCAATTTTTATAAAATAATTGAGTAACTTACATTTTAAAAAGTATTTTATTTTAGTAACAAAATAATACCAAAAACCATATTAATTTTACAGTAGAACAGCTAGACAAAATACTTAGAAAGACAAGTTAAACATTTTTATATTTTATAATCTCTTTTTGTAGTATTGAGTTCTATGAGTGATCGCGCAAGATCAGAATTTTCTATTTTGTTTTGAAATTTTATTATTGTTGTTGCTTGTTTTTTACAGGATATAGAACAAACGCAATTGATAGAATTTCAAAAATTAAAAATTATGGTAATGGTATTGCAAACTCACAAATATTATTTTCGACTCACATGCTAAAACAGTAAATAGTTTCTTCTTCTTTATTCAAGTAAATATTGATTTTTAATAGATTAATTGATTGACCAAGTTTGTATGAGGGATCTCCCGGATGACGTCAGGCCAAACTGAAGGATTGAATAAGTTAATTAGTTGGCACAGAATCGGCCCGGTTACAGATACATAGGTATAGTCGTCAGTCAATAGTTGGTAACACAATGACAATAAAATTCACTTAATCAGCAATTATCATTCTATCTACTTCCATGACTGGTAGACTCAACAAATCATGCAACAAATGCATTTTTTGCTATTCAGTGTTCTCTTTCTCCTTCTTTGGTTTGTCACATTCCTTTGCTATATGTTGTGTCGAACCGCAGTTGTAGCATTTACGTTTCTTGTATCTTCTATGTTTCTTGTTCGGCTTATTTTTCGAGAAAAAAAAACACCGCTCGCACCATCACATCTCATGTCTAATAATTTTGTTATTAGAACGTCCGGAATACAAGTATTTTCAGATGCTTCAACACTCATGATGAACGGCTGAAAATTATTTATTTTAAATAAATAGTTTATATCTCTAAAAAGTAACTTTTAACATTACGATAAATATAAATTAAGAAAAAACTATTCTAGTGAACATCTGATTTTAAGAAAAATGTTTCGGAACTACGATTCAACATTACAATATTTAAAAAATTTAATAAATGTAAAGTTTTCAAACGACGAACATTATGTACAATTTGGAAAAATTATATAAGAAAGCAAAATATTAACATTATGGTATAGAACAATAAAAATTTAATTATCCAATTATAAAAACTTAATTATCTATTTAACACACAGGCTTAAATAACATAACATGGCAAAATTAGAAGCACATCCAGTGATAACATTATTTAATAAACACATTTTTTATTAATCACTTGTTTTTTGTTTCGCAGTTATTTTGAATAATTTTCAAAAAGTTTAAAAAATCACTCGATCGATTTCGACTTGTTAGGTCATCATCAGGAGTATCTACTGATTTGTATTAGTAAAAATTTTGTTATATAGCAGAAAAAAGCAAAATATAAATAAAAGAAGGAGGGACAGAAAATAAGCAATAAAAATTAATCTACGGATCGCGCAGGTAGGCGATGAGTCATAGGTTGAGTAAAAAAATTCAAGGTATATTATTGCGTACGTGAGAATAGAAAAGGGCGGGATCTGTAATTGAAAAAGTGCCTTGACTTTTGAGTCAGACGGTCGTATTTCTTCTTTTTATATTTTTCGTTTAAATTTTAAATTATTGTGCAAATTGTTCATAATATACGAGTTTTTATAATTACATATATAATTTATAAGAATTTCACAACCATGGAATGCATGCCTGAATCAAGAGACGGTCGCATAAAAGTCGTGTGAAATATAGGAACACAAATAACGTGGTGGATCAAATTTGTTTCGAGATGGATTAGAAGAATGAAGAAGAAAGCGAGCTCATCGAATAAGAGAGTCACTGTGAGCCAGATAGTAAATATTTGGGTACTACGTCTAAAAACAAACCAATTCATTCGTTGACAAAAATGGGACAAACACAATATGAGATATTTTTTTTTTTTTTGAATTATGTAAATTATACGGTCCACTACCAACTACTTACTCTATTGTAAATGAGCAAACATTGCTCAAAATGGAATAGGTTGGATGTAGTGGATTTCTGAAAACAAATTTTACCTGTAATGAATAAATTAATAAATAAATAAATAAAATAAATAAATAATTGGTGAGAACCGGATTTCTCTCTGTTCGTTAAGGATATTTTGGTTAAGAAATATTGATTTTCTAATTTCGTAAGATTCTAAGGTATCTAAACGTCTGCCTTTGGGTTGTATATGTAATAAGTCTAAATTGTTCAAGCTAGCTGTATGATTTTCTGAAGTTAAATGGTTATGGAAAGTTGATTGATTGCAACCAGATAAATGTTCTTTAGCTCTAACTCCAAAATTGCGCCCAGTCTGACCAATATAGGAGAAACTACAATCATTGCAATTGATCCTATAGACACCAGATTTGGAAAGGCGATCAACTCTAGGTTTATTGTTAAAAATCATTTTCTTTATTGTGTTATTATTATAAAAAGCAAAACTAATATTGGAACTGGTTGGAAGTACTCTGTCATGATTCCATCTGCCCCGATCCTTTATGGTTTACCAAAAATCCATAAGGAAGGCATTCCGATTAGACCAATAGTATTGTGGAGTGGCGATAGATCGTCGTCGAGGAAAGACGTGTTTTTGTCTCTCCTCAAAATAAAAAATAATTTAACTGTGTTTAATTAATTAACTAATAAATAACTACTATATATATATATATATATATATATATATATATATATATATATATATAAATATATATATATATATATATATATATATATATATATATATATGATAGTTAAATAAATAAATAATAATAATAATAATTTGTGTAAGTTAATAAGTAAAGTGAAAAGTTTTAAATATTGCATATTTTATTAATTTGTGTATGGTGTGCTTGCAATGGTGTAGAATATATTATACAATACAGACCTGTTCGCAAGTGGACAAGCTTATGTAGCTCTAAGTCGAGTCAGATCTCTCGAAGGTTTGCAAATAGTCGAACTAGATAATAATAATGAGGCATTGGCAGAAATGGTGAGACTAAGATCTGTGGGACGCGAATAACTGACAAAAAACACATATTGACAAAGACTTATAAAAGTTGGCTATAATAAAAAACGATCATATAACATAGTGCTCTCGGATCGCACTCTAAAAGGTAAGGTCCAAAGATAGATATACCATGTATCTTTTTGCAACTTCCTAACAAATGTTAACATGGTCGAAAAATTGATTCCAAATTTCGATGACTAAAAAGTAGAAAATAAAATATATTTAAAAAACTTTTAAAAAAACCACGCTTATATTTAAAGGCTCTTAAAAGTAGATAATAAAAGACTTTGAAAAGTAGAAAATAAAAATTTTCTTCCATACTCCTATCAAGGTATATTTATAACAAGTAGAAATTTAAAATTAATATGACTAAAAATATAAGCGTGGGGCGCTCCTTTACGACATTAGTAATTTAAGATTACTAGACACATGAATTAAAGTCTTAGTAAAGTCTTTTAGTAACACTAATGGAACAGTCTATCCCTTTTGTGATTTACTAACACAATTGTGCGGGTAGGGCAAAAGTACCATTTCAAAAATTTAGTTTTGTATGTTTTTTGAACCAACTTACACATTTGTGAATTCCTTTTTAACTTATTTTCGTCCGAAACAAAACACTATCTATACACGCAATTGTGTTGGTTTTACTTCAAATCAAACGAAATTTTTTATCAACAACGCCATTACATACTATGGTTTTTTACTCACACATTTGTGTGGGTTGTACTAAAATTGAGCCATTTTTTTATTTTATTGGTTGAAAAAGGGCTATTCTGATATATCCTAAGAATAGATTTTTTGCTAGAGTAATTCAGTATTAAAGTAAAAATGATATATTGAGATAGTATATCTATATACATTCAGAAGGAGCGCCCACGCTTATATTTTTAGTCATATTAATTTTAAATTTCTACTTGTTGTAAATATACCTTGATAGGAGTAAGGATGAAAAATTTTATTTTCTACTTTTAAGAGCCCCTAAATATAAGCGTGGTTTTTTAAAAAGTTTTTTTAAATATATTTTTTTTTATTTTATGGTTGGTTCACGTACGTCATCAAAAATGTTTGATCACACTGTGAAATTAGTAACAAAAGCTATTGCTCTAAATATTAGGCTATTTTACTTGACGTTTCATTTGTCATTTTCAACCATTTTAATTTGTGTGTTGTGTTTGGCTGTGGTGACGACTGATAATTAAATAAAATAAAAACTTCGCACGTAATACCTTCCACATTTTCATCACCTCATCGGATGGCATGGCCATTGCCTTGCCAATTTTGGTCCACGTTAACCGCTTTAGCGGACTATTTTTGAAGTCAAACTTCTATAGTACCGTGGTGCTTTTTAACATCGAAGAAACAAAACGTAAAATTACAAGCAAAAAGTGAAGAAGCGATATGAAATTAAAATGCGACAGTTTTGTTGTTATTTTATTTTCAGTTTTATTCTGTTCTGTATAGGTACCAAGCGCATATTTTAGTGGAAAAAAATATTCGATATAATTTCTTGTAAATGCTAGAAAAACGTACGTTCAACTTTCAATATTTTTTTAATCATAGCAGACGTATGTGCAACTTTGATTTATTTTATTATGTTTACAAACAACTGGACATTTCACATTGGTATTTGACGTTTCGATTTGTGTTAATTTGTCGCCGTTTATTTTAAATTTGAATGAAATACATATTTAATTTTGAGTTCAACAAACAAAAATGTTTATTTTAAAGATGATCAAAAATCTACATGTGTATAGCTGGTTCCGAGTACTGACTTATATAATTCCAAATAAAATACTTAAATAATTGGATCATGTACATATACATGTATTATAAAAAAATATAGTCAAATTATATATGTAGGTCAAAGCATCCATTCATTTTTTCAATAAAAATATAAATATGTTCAGAATTTGATTGTATCTTTCTAAATAAAAAAAAAATCGCTTTGAAAATAACAAAAAACATTTTATCTCTACCTCCATATGTACTGATAAAATTTTGTCTAAATTTAGTTAGTTTTTATGTGGATTACATGCACAAAATTTGTATAGTAGTTTGGCTGCATGCATTTTGATTTAAACGGAAAAAATTATATCGAATATTTTTTTCCACTAAAATGTGCGCTTGGTTCCTATACTGTTTTATTTTGTTTCTGTATGCCGAAAAAAGTTTATACATGGAAATATGTATGCATCTATTGACATTTTTTATAATCGATTGAAAAAATAATAATTTTGTTGTTATTTAATTTTTTCTGTTCTGTTTTTTTTTTGATTTCATAAATACGAGGAAAGTATTGTCACTATTTACCTTCAACTGCCAAAGTTTACGTGCTCATGTAAATGATCTTCAATTAGACAAAATATCATCGTTGTCGAATTTTCTGATTTTTTCGGGGACATGGGTTAATGACAACATTGTAGAGATTCCAAATTTCGATACTGTCCTTCAATATAAAAGGCCAAATATAAGGGCAGTTGGCGTTGCAATCTACCATAATGTAAATGATGGAACCCGTGTTGTCACCCCACAAATTAACATCACTGCACTTCAACTGGAATCCTTGTCGGTTCAGGATTGTAAAGTGGGAGAAATATGTGCTTGCGAAAGCAGATTAGACCATGACACATTTGTAATTATTGTGGCGATTTACATTTCTCCCAACCAATCGATGGAAACTATTCAATTTATCCACGAGAATTTGATAAACTATACGCCAAAACTAACGCGGATTCTTAAAAAAAAAGTTATGATAAAATTCCAATGATTTTGAGTGGGGATTTCAATATGAATTTTGCATTAGATACGGCGCTCCCTTTGATTCAATTCCGCAGTACAGGATTAAATTTAAAAATGTGCAGCAGTCGTACTGAATCGACAACGCGATCAAAAACGGTTATCGACGCAGTCTTTCAACGATATGTTGATAGAATTCAAACTAGAGCATTCGTGTACTATTTTAGTTACCATAAACCACTCGTGTCATTCGTCGAAACAGAAAACATGGAGTCGGAATAATAAAATGTTAAAAAAAACTTCGAAATGTTGTTTTGTTACTGCATTCGTCTCATTCTCTCGCTGCTTAGATTCCGGAAAGTTTCACTTCTACTGCGTGTGAACTGCACACAATTTTTTATAATTTACGTGACCAATTTTGTATAAAAATGCCCGGCCTTCCATCGGTACTTCCTCGATCAGCTTGATCGCACTTTCCTCGGTGATTTAATTCATTCTGAAGAACAGCCGATAGTTTTGGATGCTTATGCTAAATTCTTATTTATTACACAAAAAATAATATTATTTATAACATTTAATTTAAATAAACACTTATTTTATGAAAACGCACAAGAAAATATAAACACCGAATTATAATGCCGATAATGAAAATGGCGTGTCTTTTGTTTGAGAAATGTCAGAAAACAGCAAAATTATATATCCCTTTTCCCTTTTGCCCACACAATTCAGTGGGTAACGCAAAAGAATCATGTCAAAAACTTATTTTTTATATGTGTTTTGAACCAACTTACACATTTGTGCATTCTTTACACATAATTGTGTTATTGTGTACTGTGATGATCAAATAGAGATAAAAATGTAATGCAATGTTTATAGGGTAGAGAGTGGAAACGAAGATGAAATAAAGAACTGGTAGTTTAGTTATGCGTGTGAAGTTGAATAAAGCGGTCACAATACAGAAGGTATTTATTAAATTATAACGTGTGTAAAACGCATCCATTACAATGGCGACGAGAAAAATATTTTAATAAAGAAGCAAAATAGATTAAATAATAAAAGTGATTAAATTCGAGAAGAAAAATTGATGATTAAATTCGGTAAAACATAAAAAGAATAAAATTGATTAAATTCGAAGAAAAAAAAAAAAGGAAAAAGTGATTAAATTCGAGAAGAAAATTTGTAATTAAATACGGACAATAAACGTGTTCAAAAAAAAAAAAAAAAAAAAAAAAAAGAAAAAGAAAGAGAAAAGATGGCTGCCACGCTAGATACAATGCCGAAAATGGAAACAACGGGAAACCAAGTAGCAAATTGGACAAAATGGAAACGAGCGTTGGGTATTTTGATAGACGCCAAAGAAATTAAAGACGAAAAAGTAAAAAAATCGCTGTTACTACATTATGGAGGTTTAGATATACAGGAAATATACTATAGTATGGTAAATGATTTCCCAACTAAAATGAAGAATGCCGAAGGGGAAGAAGTAGATAAATCTCCCTACCAAATAGCGATGGATGTATTGGATGCTTATTTTTTGCCAAAATCAAATGCTACAATTGAAAGGAAAGAATTTAGACAACTGAAACAGAACGACGGAGAGTCAATCAATGAATTTATAGTGCGAATTAAAACCAAAGCAGACAAATGCGAGTTTACGGATATAAACGAACAAATAAGGGATCAAGTTATATATGGAACAAGACACCCAGAGATTGAGACGAAGTTAATTGAAAAAGGATCTGTCAAAATAGGAATTAATGACATCATTGCTATGATACAAGCAGTTGAGCTGAAAGAGGCAAGAATACATAAAGTGGAAATGATAAAAACAAATAAAACCCATCACAATAATGCGGGAAGGCAAAGATCTAAATCGAGGGATAGGAGTTATTCTCGATACAGTAGCAATGACAGAGCATCAAATCATAATAGATCGACGATGCCTAAAACAGAAATAACGTGCTACAGATGTGGTCAGACAGGACATATGGCGAGAGATTCTCATTGTCCTGCATGGAAAAAGAAATGTGATAAATGCAATAAATATGGACATCTTAAAAAGGTATGCAGAACCAGAGTAAATAAGGCGGTGAAATTTATCGGTAACGAAGAGTGTTGCCAAAACGAACAACAGAGTGATGATAGTCAAATATTATCGATGGTAGAAGTCAACAAGCCAGTTAGTACAAGATCGGGAAACAGTATGATAGTTGACAACATTGACAATAAATTCGATGGTGGTATCAAAGTAACTTGTACAGTAGGTGGTATAAAGATTAGAATGACTGTAGATTCAGGCGCTTCTACAAATTTAATAAGTCAAGAAAACTACAATTATTGCTGATGCAAGTCCTGTCGCTCTGGGAGCAGTATTGATGCAGGAGAATGGAGGACAACCAAGAATTATTGCATATGCGTCCAAAGGATTGACATCGGTAGAGAGAAACTATTCTCAAACAGAGAGAGAGGCACTTGCAATTGTATGGGCAGCAGAGAAATTTCGTATGTATGTAATGGGAAAGAGATTCGACATGATAACGGACCATAAATCTCTTGAAACACTTTTTAAATCAACTTCGAAACCGTGTGCTAGAATTGAGAGATGGATACTACGATTGCAAGCTTTTAACATGCGGGTAATATACAAGCCAGGAAAAACAAACTTAGCTGACCCATTATCGAGATTATGTGAGAAGGAAAGTGAAATATTCGATGATAAATGTGAAATGTACATCAACCTAATATTAAACATTTCAAAACCAAAGGCGATGACATTAGAAGAAATCGAAAGTGAAACACAAAAGGACGACGAACTAGTTTTGTTAATAGACACATTACAAAAGAGCATTGATACAAAATATTGGCCTGAAGACATCAGCCAATATAAAAGGTACGTAGATGAATTGAGTGTAATAAATGGGGTAATTTTACGCCACAATAGAATAGTAATTCCACGAGGTTTGCAAGAAGACATATTAAGATTGGCACATGAAGGTCATCCAGGTGAGAACATGATGAAAAGAAGATTGAGGATCAAAGTATGGTGGTACGGGATGGATAAACAGGCGGTCGAATTTGTAAAAGGTTGCAATAGTTGTCAAATCGTAGGAAAAGCACCAAATCCAGAACCATTGAGAATAATCGAGTTACCTAAGGAATGTTGGTATCAAATAAGAATTGATATCATGGGACCAGTCCCATCGGGTCATAACATATTGGTAACTGTTGATAGCTATAGTCGGTATGTTTTGGTAGACATTTTAACCACAATAACCAGTGAGAAGGTAATCAAAAGTTTACAGGATATGTTCATTAGATTTGGGTTACCAACTATAATAATTAGTGACAATGCGTCATATTTCAAAAGCAAAGAGTTCAAAGAATTTGCAGAGGAGTACAACATAATGCTGCGACATACCATTCCATACTCTCCACAGTCAAATGGAGAAGTTGAGAGACAAAATCTATCGTTGTTAAAAAGATTAAAAATAGCAGGTGACAAGGAACCGATTGGAAGGAAGAACTGAACGATTGGTTAAGGCTCTATAATAATAGTACACATCCGTCAACAAGTGCAATTCCTTCTCAGGTCATGTTTAATAGAGTGTTCAGAGAAAAATTACCGTCAATAGACACAAAAAAAAAAAAAAAAAAAAAAAAAAAAAAAAGAAAGGAGTAATGTGATGATCAAATAGAGATAAAAATGTAATGCAATGTTTATAGGGTAGAGAGTGGAAACGAAGATGAAATAAAGAACTGGTAGTTTAGTTATGCGTGTGAAGTTGAATAAAGCGGTCACAATACAGAAGGTATTTATTAAATTATAACGTGTGTAAAACGCATCCATTACATGTACTCGAATTGTGTACTTCAAATCAAGCGAAATTTCTTATCAATTACTATAATTTATTACATAAAATACAAATTATCCAAAGATTTAATAAATCTTAAATACTGTTTTCTTATTTACACATTTGTGTGGTTTGGACTTAAATTGAGTCAATTTTTGTATTTTTGGTAGAAAGAGGGATATAATGAGCGTAATTATTGCTCATAATTAATTTTTGGTTTTTTCTATGTTGGATGCTTACGATAAAAATTTGCTCAAAGATAAAAATATTTCATCTCAGGCGGGGAAATTCCAACGATTTGATTGGCTTGATTCGCGAATCATTTTTTTAAAGCATACGTGAACCAATGCCTTCTAAACTACTGGCCGCTTACACCAAATGATGACGACACGCTAAGTCGACGTTGTTGTTGCTTTCAACCAAGAAAACAAAAAAATTGGCTCAGTTTTAGTCCAACCCACTCAAATGTGTGAGTAAGAAACCGTAGTATATAATGGCGTTGTTGATAAAAAATTTCGCTTGATTTGAAGTAGAACCAACACAATTGTGTGTATAGATATAGCGTTTTTTTCGGACGAAAATAAATTAAAAAGGTATTCACAAATGTGTAAGTTGATTCAAAAAACATATAAAACTAAATTTTTGATATGGTACTTTTGCCCTACCCGCACAATTGTGTTAGTAAATCACAAAAGGGATATTGATAATTTTGACAGTATTTTTCCGCCTGTTTTTAGTATTTGCCGCAGGGTAAACGTCGTCGTTACTTGACATGTAGGCTACACTTTATTTTTGAAAACTATAGTAGTGTTGCTTTCGCAAATCCGCTTAGCTTAGCTAAGAAATGTGAAAGCAACAACTTTTGGATTTAATTTTTTAATGCGTTTTAATTTTTCTGTGTTGGTTCATTTTCTTAATATTTATTTTATTTTTTTTTTTATTTTAAGAAATAGAATAAATTAAATTCGGTATTTTGCTATCAAATAACAAATGCTAAATTATTCTACAAGATAAATTTTTCGAGAAAAATAGAAAAAATAACGCCTTGCGGTAACCACCATAACCATAAAATGATTTTATTTCCCCTAATCCTAAAAATTTTTTTCTTAACATTCTAAAACAATCGGCTAGAATACAATGCAATTGTTGTTGTAATCTTTTGAAAGCAACACAGCTTATATGGAATTGACATTGATTAGCAGTCCATATTAAATCCATAGTCAAAGGGTATTTTGCTATCAAATAACAAATGCCAAATTTTACTACAAGATAAATTTTTCGAATAAAAATAAAAAAAATAGTGCCTTGCGGTAAACACCATAACCATAAAATGATTTTGTTTCCCCTAATCCTAAAATTTTTTTTCTTAACATTAAAAACAATCGGCTTTAATACAATGCAATTGTTGTAGTAATATTTTGAAAGCAGCACAGCTTTTATTGTAACAATGAACACGTGAGTTTTTCGGTCACAAACTCTACAGTATTACAAACGTCATTCTCAACCCAACTCGAGACTGCCTCTACAAATGTCATTTTTAATGGTGTAGGTATCAAAAGCAACATGATGATTGTGTAGGTTTGAAAAATAATTTAAAGAACAAAATTCAATTTTTAATATATTTATTTTAAATAAATTTGTATTTTATGGATACACTGATTATTTTGATGCTCTATAATACTATGTTTATTTCGTACTTTTCGTCTATTTTTTAGTTACGATTCGTACTTTATGGAAAAAAATTGTCCTCTAGGCAAATCGAACTTAACAAAATCATAAAACGTTCATAATAGATCGTTAGGAACCTTAAGAGGTCTAATAGTATCTTGAACGAATGCCGCATCTGTAATATTTAAATTGCGACACGAGATTTTTTAGCAGCTGCCTCAGCTGCTTGATATTCTTCAATCTATAAATAAAATTTTTATTCTAGTCTTGTATTTTATAAAGGCCGCTCGGTCTTACCTGTTTGACGAGTTTGCGGTCAGATCGTCTCTCAGCACGGATTATACCATCTGTAATAAGTGCTTTGCCGACATCAACATTAGTGGCAGGATCGGATAGCGTAGCGTAGGCCAAAGCAGCAATTTTAAACTCAACATTTAAATTTAATGTCTTGTTTAGAACATCTTGGGCAAACGAACGACATGCCTCAGCCTTGTCGTCTGCATCGGGCGGGAGTATGGCTAATGCAAAACATTTTCCTGTGCATATGGTTTGTCAGATGATAAGGCAGGTGGTAAATGAGCTAAACGACTGGCGGGTAATGTCTGAAAACCATATTTTAAAGTTAGTCTCCAGTTTCGATTCCCTCGATATTAATCTAAATAAAAATTATTAATTTTTTAAAAATATTGCAATCCAAAATAATCATTTAATAAAATCTGCCCCAGAATTACTACTCCATTTGAAATTTGTATTGAAAATTCACAACAAACTTCTACGTACCACAATAACATTGCAGTGACAGAAAATTCATCATTTGTTTTGTCTACCCAAATCTAACAAATTTTACAGTAATCCCAGTTTTACCAATAAATTTCTTTATCTTAATTCTGTGGTTATGTTTTTAACAATGTTTTGACACTTAGAACAATCTCATAGTTAGCTACTACGTCATTTCTACAATGACAGTTGTTTTAACAATGTAAATGTCGTGAACGCACTCCTGCTGTCAAACATGAACACCAATAAACCAGTCTGTGGCTTACTATCGAACCTACAACACGCATTATCATTTTACAAACATTACATGGTGTCGAAATCAGTTTAATAAAATTATAAAAAAAAAATAATATAATAATATTAAAACATTAAACGAAAAAAAGGAATAAAAAGTGATGAATTAAGTAAATTTGAATAAAAAGTGCAAAAGAAGATAGGTTTTTGTGCAAATTGTGAGAAAGAGTATCATAAATAAAAAAATAAAAAAGCCGCTCATACGTGAAACAGAAAACAAAAAATACGTATGTGATATAGTGCAATGCCTTCTAAACTACTGGCCGCTTACACCAACTGATGACGACACGCTAAGTCGACGGTTCAACTAGATGGCAGATAAATTTTAAAAAGGAAAATTACATCACAAAATATATTTAGTTGCAATTATTACATCGAAGTAGAAGGTTATTCATTTTTTATTTCCGTTTTCCAGTTTTTTCTAGTTTTTGGCTCCACCTCGTTCTCATAAAACCAAAATAAATTTCTTCAATTCGTCATACAAAATTACAAAACAATAAAAATATTATTTCTCTCTCCAGTTCTTTTGTAATTTTGTTAATTTGTTTAGTTTCGAACAAACTGTGGAAGCCGAAGGATATTCGTTTTTTAATTTTTCTAGTAATGCATGTACATTTTTAGTTTAGATTTTGGCATTTTTTTGTCATTTTTATCCAACATAAGTCGATTTGTAATATCATCTAATTCAAAATTGTTGTAATTGGTACGTAGATTCAATAAAAATAGGAAAAGAAGTACGGATATCATGTAAAATACAGAAAAAATGCATCGTACCGTACGGCTTCGACTAATTATGTGTCACTAAATGAAAATGACAATAAAATACAAAAATGAAATGACAAAATAGAAACAAAATGATCACATAATATTCTCTGCTCTCTTGGTTTTATTTATATTTTTGTAGTGGAATACACTAGAACTTTGTATTACGTTATCTAAATAGGCGCATTTCTTTAAATTCTCATTAACTTCTTGAATGTGGATCGAAAAAATTCAATTTATGAATTAAGAAAATCAATTACACTAAAATTGTTCATAATTTATTAATTTATTGTATAATAATTTAGATTTTTATTTGTTAAGTTTGTGAAATTTATTGCCGTCGTAATAAGGAGGCAAAGTGTATTATTTTTACTTAATTATGCTGACATCTGGTTGTCGACTGACGTTGTCGTCATCAGCAAAAAATGAATGTTGTCACAGGCCAGTACTATAGAAGGCACTGTATAGTGGATGTTACACGATAAAAAAAAGTAAAATAAAAATAAAATCTACAATACAAACTTTCACGTTTCGGAGGATTTTTAAGTATGAATATCAGTCCTGAAGTGAGTAATCGGAAATAATACATTAGATTCCAGTGAATAACAATATATAAAACAAAATGGGATCACTTAAGCCGCCTATGCCATTATTAATAAATAGTGATATAGATATAGGCACGTGAGTGGAGTAAATGGATAGACGAATACGAGTGCTATACCATAGCCGCGAAGGTGAACACTGAATCAGCCGATATAATATTAGCGAAGCAATAAGATTAATAAATGATTTGGGATTAACAGATGAGAAAAAAAAAATTTACATAGCATCCCCAATGAAATTCCTTTAACTTTTTCCTTACAGAAAAGTATGAAAATTTTTTTGAGAAAAACATTTTTTTTTTTGTTAGGTTGGTGATTTCCTTATGAAAAATGTTATCAAACACTGCATCCCCAATGAAATTCCTTTAACTTTTTCCTTACAGAAAAGTATGAAAAAAATTTTGAGAAAAAAATTTTTTTTTTTTTGTTAGGTTGGTGATTTCTTTATGAAAAATGTTATCAAACTTTTAACTTTTTCCTTATGAGAAATACAATGAAGTAAACCGCATTTGCAAAATTGGTTGTTGTTGTTTTTCTGCTTGTCACAAATTAAAAAATATTCAATGCATATTTGTCTTTTAACAATTAGTGTTGTATTTTGTGTCCTGTGAAAAAGTAATAAATAATATATAATATAATAATATAAAATAACAGGTAAACAAAAAATAATTTTGTAAAATGAAGTTAGCTTTATTTTGACTTTTCCCTATTCATTGGGTATGCTCTTCATAAGGAAAAAGTTAAAGGAAATAGTTAAAGGAAAAATTATTTTGCATTGGGAATGCAGTGAAACTTTTAACTTTTTCATTATGAGAAATACAATGAAGTAAACCGCATTTGCAAAATCGGTTGTTGTTGTTGTTTTTCTGCTTGTCACAAATTAAAAAATATTCAATGCATATTTGTCTTTTAACAATTAGTGTTGTATTTTGTGTCCTGTGAAAAAGTAATAAATAATATATAATATAATAATATAAAATAACAGGTAAACAAAAAATAATTTTGTAAAATGAAGTTAGCTTTATTTTGACTTTTCCCTATTCATTGGGTATGCTCTTCATAAGGAAAAAGTTAAAGGAAAAATTATTTTGCATTGCGGATGCTCTGTTAGACGAAATAAAAAAAAATTAAAAGAACGTTTTGTGCCAATGCGTAATAAAACATACTAACGGTGCAAATTTCACAGATTCCGTTAACAGGAAAGTGAAGCATTTGACGATTTTTTACAAAAAATACGCGAACAAGTACAGAAATGCGAATTCAATAATAACAACGAATTTATCACCGACCAAATCGCGTTAGGAATCCGATGTGAAAATACACAGCAGAAGTTATGGATCGAAGACGAATTAACAATGGAAAAAGCAATTAAAATTTGTCGCGCGGCCGAAAGAGCAAATAAGCAAATTAATGATATAAATGAAGTGGGCTCGTCGGCAATGATGAATAAAATCAACAAAGAGTTCAAGTGCAGACGGCGCAATACGACGCACGAACTTAAAAGTTGCCCGGCATATAAAAAGGAGTGCTTAAAGTATGGTGGCACAGGACATTTTGGTATCGTGGGTAGATCACGTAATAATAGAAAAGAAAGTGAGTCGAAATATACAAAATCTCAGGAAAAGAACAAAAGTCAAAAGAATAAAAAAGTTAACGTCATCGAAAGTGATAGTAGTGACAATGAAACAGAATCAACGGGTGACGAAACTGGTTTTAAATTCATTGGAATGATCACTCGACAGTAAATTCAATAAGTGAAGAAAAGTGGACAGAAAAAGTGTGCGTCGGTAAATACGAGATTAAAATAAGTCTAGACACTGGTGCGTTTTGCAATGTAAATTCAGATAAAACGGCAAGAGCAATCGGTGCGGTCATTAAGGAAAGCAAAATTAAAAAAATTAAATTGTATGACGGCGGCCTAATAAATGTAATCGGACAAATTAAATTAAAGTGCCGTACCTTACGAAAAGAAAATAATATCGAGGGGATAGTAATATTTGCGGTAATAAAAGAAGACTTAAAGACAATCCTAGGCGGCGAAGACTGCGAAAATTTGGGATTTGTGAAAAATGTAAATCAGATTGGGTGCTGCAAAATTTTTGAGTATGATAAGGATTTCATATAGATAACCCAAAGTTCAAAATAATACCGGCAAGAAAAATACCTTACGCAATTGAAGAAAAGGTGAGACAAGAGATACAAAATATGATAAAATTTGGTGTCATCAAGAGCGTGAGCGAGCCAACGCCGGCAGTATCCCTATGTTGGTCGTAAATAGGGGTAAAATTCGTGTATGCATATGAACCCATATATCCAATGAAAACAGTCGAAGAAGTGGCAGCTAAAACACGAGACAGCAAATTTTTCACAAAATTGGACTGTGAAAAGGAATTCTGGCGCCATAAATTTAATTCACGCAATTGGTGAAGACCTACGTGACAGATTGACAAGAGAAACGGCGGCTGATGTTGAGCTACAGACATTAATAAAAGCAATCTTGGGAAAATGGCCGGTTGAAAAGGACAAAATACCAAAGATGATCAGGGTGTATGCGCCATACATACATGAAATCACATACGAAGAGGGTTTACTGCTGAAGGGTAACAGAATAATCATGCCAAAAGCAATGATCAAATCAATAATGACTGAGGCACATGCGGGCCACAGTGGCATTTCTACAACACTGCGCAGATTACGACAAACATTGTTTTGGAACGGACTAAGCGTGGATGCAAAAAACTACGTAGAGCGATGTGCAATTTGTCAACAGACCCAAAGGGCGAATACAAAAAAGCCATTATTATTGCGAGAGATACCTGAAAACCCATTCCAACTGGTATCTACGGACATATTCAAGTTCAAGGGGGACGATTACATACTGTTGGCGGACTACTACTCTAGGTAATATTAACACTAAGCCAGTGGTTCTCAGTCCATGGAATACCCGAAATATTGGAATCGGACGGTAGGCCACAATACATGAGTCAATTATTTAGGGCATTCGAGTCAAATTTGCAATTCAGATATCGAATATCGTCACCATATTATCCTCGGTCAAACGGGTTTGTGAAAAGAAATGCTCAATCTATAAAGGGAATATTAAAGCTCTGCTGGAAAGATGGAACCGATCCATACTTAGCAATGTTATTACTTCGGAATACTCCACGCAACGAAACGTTAGGATCATCGGTTCAGCGATTATTCAGCCGTCAAACGCGAACAATTTTGCCGATAAACATGGTAGGCTTAAAACCCAAAATAATCAACGGTGTCACTGAAGAACTTCGAGAATTGAGAACGAATCAAAAACGGTATGCAGATCGTGTAGCAACACCTCGATTGTCGATTTAAAATGGGCGAAAATGTCAGAATGCAAACAAATCATCGCAAGTGGAAACCAGCGAAGGTAGTCGAAATCAATGGAAATCCAAGATCGGTAATAGTCGAAACGCCGGATGATAGAAAATATCGAAGAAACAACATACACCTGCACACAACTAAAGCGAAGATACCATTACCTATTTCACCATCGATAGAATTCGATTAGGTTGAAATATCATGAACGGAGTCATCAACAACGGGAAATACCTCAACAGACACGGGTCAAACTGGTTGTGGGGGGTCAACGAGTCCGACACTGCCGTCAGACACGGAAGCGCCAGTCAAAGTCAGCCGTTACGGCAGAAAAATCAAACCATTGATCAAATATGATCCTTCATGTTAGGACATAAAAATAAATAAACTAATTTTCAATTTTTTTAAGAAAAGAGGGATGTCATGTGAACATGAACTCATGACTAATACAATATACTTACCGGACCGATGTCAAACATAAACGCCAATAAACCAGTCTCATACTTACTATCGAACCTACAACACGCATTATCATTTTACATACATTACAGTTCCAAAATTGAGCCATAAATTGCAATCTAACAAAAAAAAAAATCGTCTGCGATAGACATTTTGAAAATAAATTTTTCAAAAAACGAAATTTAGCAAAAAATGTTATTCCAACTTTATTTTTACATAGTGAACCTAAAACGACAAAAGTAGAAAACCAAAATTTAAAAACTTACTCAGTGTGTCAAACCAAAAAAGTTGTTAACGAGAATAATAATTGCGAATTAACCTGTGTCAACAATAATATCATTCATTTGAAACAGGTTAGCCTCTACATGCGGTAGAGGTAAACCCATTTCATAGAATTACCACTATCTGTATGGCATCCCTCGCGGCATTTGTTCCCGCAGCTCAGTCGGTGTAGGGGGAACGGCGTGGGGATGAGGATGCCCAGATAGCAGTCTGGTTAACCGCGAACACCTTATCCATTTAGAGGGAAGCAAGAGAAAGAATAAAATTAAATAATAGGATTAGGGCTGGTCTCGGACCCAGAAGTGGGGTGAAATAGAACAAGATTGTCAACCCATCGTGCTGATGAGCCGACTATGGGCGTGTATATTTTATAACTCTTAGTGAGTCATCTCTTACCGGGCTTTCAATAAGATGAACAACCCGGCCACTTTGATTTGGTTAGTAATATAGGCGTGACAGATCGGCTCCAACAGAGAGGAAAGGAAGAGCCTAGGCCTTATCAAAAGACCGTTAGAGGAACAATCTGTCACTTGTTTTGGTGAGTTGTTAATAGACCAAATTCACACTCTATCCTAGTATACTTACATATATATACTCACCTTTAACGCCAAATTATCCTCTGGCTGATTCCGCTTGTCGGCACCCTCAGGAATCTACAGCAACCAAAAAAAAAATCAGAAAAAAACCAAAAAAAAAAAAATAACAACAACCGAATCTAATTTTACGATTACTATTTATTACAAATTCAAACCAAAATAAAAAAATCTAAATGTAATCTAAAATCACAAAACAACGAATCACTAAAAACTTAACACTTATATAATATTTAATAAAAAAAATGACCACACGTTGGTCTATCCAAAAACTGACTGCCGTTCCGCTTTTCAAAAACTTCACACACGGTAATTTTTATTAATTTTTCATTAAAAGTTGGTTGAGAAGGGGAAACAAAAATTTTTGCAATTAAATTGAAAATCCCAACCAATTTATAAAATCAAATTACCGCGCAGGTACAACAAAAAAATTTGTGCATTCTTGATAAATTTGACACAACACCAAATGCAATTTTTCAAATATTGCTTCGGTCATGGTCATTTACCTAGGCACAAGTATAAACAAAAAAAAAACTTACATTTCAATATGTGCATAAACGACGTAATCAAATTACGGTCATGAACATATTCGGGTTCCTTTAACTGAGGCATGTAACATATTCTAATGGAAATGAATTATGTTACCTTCAATTAAATAGACCCTAAAAAGAAATGTAAAAAAATTAAAACATGACGGTTTTATTATATAAGGAATAGTTGAAGATACTATTTTCGAGGTCATGTTATTAGGAAGTAAATAATTTAGGAAGGGTTAGTAACAGAATTAGATAGAATTCTGTTACAGCGTGGGGAAAACCCAATCCCTGAGCTGAAAAGAGATCTCAAGCTCTATTTAGAAGGGACGTGGTTCTGGGATTCAGTCTTTAGATAGCCCAACGTGGCGGACGCCCCACACCCTGAGATAGTCTCAAAGCCGGGCACTTAACCTAGCTATTCTAACTGTTAACTTTAGATACTATTGACAATTATTACCTGAACATTCAAAAAAAAACAACGATTCATTTTTGTTTTAATAAATTACTGAATCGAACTTAACTATTTTGAAAATTTTGATTTGAATAGTTGGCTTTTTCAATTTATCTGCCATTATGATGTGTAAATTATTGTGTAATTACCTATTAGTGTGGAAATACTTTTTAGTAACTGTAAACAATTTTGATATTAGGCGTTGAATGTCCAATAGTACCTCCTTAAATTAGTTTGCTTAAAAATAGATATATTTTAAAAATTTACTTAAGTCTTATTCCAAAAATGTGTTACTAGAAAATGCTATAGATTCATTACAAAGGTTAGATAGCAAATAAAAAATGGAATTATTATATAAAATAAATGTTTAAAATCATAATATTGTATCAGGGTAGAGGAACTCATATAAACCGTTGAAATTCCTTTGATGATGAATTATGAGACGTGTAAAGCCTGAATTTGTTGAGTTGGAATCCATTATGTGATGCTTCTTAATTACGGTTAATGTTTGTTTTGGAATTTCTGCAGACAGTGAAAAAGTCAAAACTTTGGTTTGTTTGCCTCCTCGGTTGAATTCCTCGTAGTCGAAATACACTTTCGCCTCGCGATTCGCTCCCATACACAGGTGTTGTTATGCTTAACTTGATAATCAAATCCTCTTGAGCAGTATTGCAGCAACACAAGAATGGTTAGTGGCATAATCACATTCAATAATTACTTGATGATATGACATCCTTGACATGCGTTGACTTTGGCCTCATACGTCGTGCCCAAAAAATTGTTTTTTTTTGTATCCTTGGTCGAAAAACATAACGCGCCTCTCATGTAAGGTAGAAGCAATTTATCTCGGATGTGATTCATCCCTTCTGCTGGATTGACGGTGTTGGGTAACTTGGTTTTTGTATTTTCCCAGGCGACAAAATCACCAGTTACATGTTGCTTCATATTGTAACGAATTGAGACCCATTATCTTACTAGATTTACTAGAGATTCTCGCAACTCGTATAATTTCGTTAATCAGCCGCTTAGTCTTGTAAAATTTCCAGTCGTTTGTTTCATCGTTCATCACTGGTTCCGCATGACTGCCTATCTTCAATCCATGTGTAGTTTTCGGAAAGATTCCATCCTTTGTACACCCGAATCCTCTAAATTGTTCACATCTTCGATGAAAAAGTTTTGGCCATTCTCTGACTGCATAAAAAACCTCCCCAACATAGCATCTATTGTTTCATCACCATCTTAAGTTTAGCGGTGCCTTATGTTGTTTTCAATCCATCAAATGTTTCGAGTTCCTCTTTATTATAACTAAAATTTCAACTATGTTCTGCTACCTTTGAATTACCAATATGACTCTAGTAACTTAACCTACCACTTTTCATTACTGTAGATGGCGCTACCTCAATCGGATTTTGTTATAATTTTAATGACTGGGGTTGAGCTAACCTCGTCCTCTATTTATTTACTAATTTACTAATTATTAACTTTACTAATAATAATCCTAATTTCTACCTTAACTAACGATACTGGTATATTCATAATACCGAGCACGATATACCAGCCTTCATTTTCCAATTAAATCACCTATGTGGGTGCCCGAACTTACATAGATGGTCTAATGGGAAAATGGACTAAATGCGCGTCCACGTCTTTTACGGCGTCGCTTCCAATTCCGATATTTAAGAGCACCGCTACACAGGGTTCGATGCATGGGAAATAATTTAAGAACTTTAGGGATAACATGCAATGTGTCTTGTGTAACCCTTACGTTATTGTTATAATCAGGGTTGCAAGGTATTAGTGCATTATCAACATAATAAACTGCTTTGATGTTTGTGCAGTTTTAAATGGCCTATTGTGAGAACTGCATAGTAATGGCTTGTGCAAATTACACTCAGCCTTATTACTGTGAGGTGAGCCTTTTTTGCTTTCGTCAGATTTTGTTATGATTTCATTCCCTAACTTGACCGGTAATGAGTCACCATTTAATTCAGCGATCTTGTTACTGGATGGCGAGACTAGGCCTGCTGAGCTATTCGTTGGTAGTTGCATATCAGAACACAACCTGCTGTCTGCAAGGTTTTTACTACAACTCAGGTCCATCTCTTGCTTCGCATCAATGAGACTTACTTTAGTTTCGCAAGTAATTTCTTGCGGTGATTGTGAAGCTAAAGTAACTTGTGGCATCGTTTCGATAACTGCTAATACTTGTTCATCGGAAGTAGTATGTAGATTTCTCCATTCATCAACCTGGTTAACTACAACACACGAAAGATTTTTATCGGCTTCTAATATACCGGTTGACGATAGGCTGTTTGATGTTGTGTCAACAGAACCACATACACCATTTGAATTTAATGCTGGTCGTAACTTTATTTGCGATATTTGTGGCGATGGTTTATTACTAAGTTTGTTTTGAACTACCTGATGATTATGTAATTCTTGCGTGCGACTCGGAAATGATCTATTTGATGTTGTTTTTATCCAACTATAGGGATCGTTTAACTGAGATGTTCGTGGTGCGGGTGGTGGGGGCCGCTGATTTCTTTTGTAAACTGTCGTATCCTCGCTGATTCTCAGGATTACTCTGGTTTTGTATGACACCACCACTAATTTGTTTAATTCATTATCGGATTCTCTCACTGTTATATCGTGCCATAATATGGACCACCCGATATCCCTTAGTTTGTCCCAGCTTTGTTTCATCTCGACAATTATATCGTCAAATATCGCATAATCGGGGATACGCTCGATTCGACCTAAAACATGAAGTAGTTTGGTGGAAAAAACTGGCTTCAGCTCTTCCACGCTTAAACCACCCCATAATTGCATTCTCAGCAAATTCTGAATGTCCCCCAACTTCTTGAAGCATACTCTCATCTCTTGAAATGGACATTCTTGGGCTGCCTTATGTGCAAATAGCGGGACAGATAGAAAGCCTCTTCGTTCTTGTTGAAGAGCTTCTTCTAGAACAAATATCGCTTGTCGTGGAGTCTCATAGCGAATTCCCCTTATGTCACATTCTACCATGAGCTTGTCTGTAGACAATAGCTCCAGCTCCATTATTACTTAATTAAAATTTCTTAACCTAAAACATCTAAACTAAGTTAAAAATAAAAATTCATTGTAAAATTTAAATAAACCGAATACAAAATATACACACCCACAGCTCTTCTCATTTCACGCAATGAGAAGACAAAAATAACCCGCACTTCCTGGGTCAAACAAGGAAAGGAAAGGAAGAATTGAAATTGAAATTTTGATGAACTCATTTACTCATCACAATTTATTGCAATGGGCGTCTTAACGTCTATTGCGCGATCCTCACTGCCATTGTAAATCAGTAAACAAAAATTCATTATTGTACCCAAATGATCATGGCACTGTTTTTGCCGACTTTACCACAATTGGCAGTCATACTCTAACCTTTATAGGAGCTCAACCGTGTGATCGACAAACACTACATCATGTCAGTCAAATGTCGTTAGCGAGTCCTTTCAATTAAGGCCCTCGACAGACAGTTGCTATTTGTTTATCAATTGGGAGTAATAACACGCCGGTTATCACTAAGGATTTCCACAATGTAGCATGACTTCACTTAGCTTATGTCCACTCCTGGCGTCTTATATTCGTCCACTAATAGAACCTAGGTTTGAACAGCTATGTGGGTCATACCCTGAACGTAGACTAAGCTAGATTTGGTAGACTGGCAAACCCCATCCCTAGGGATGAAAATTAAATTTAAAATGCTGAGGTAGAAAAACGCAAAAACCTAACTATACATTGTATTACTGGAAATCCATATTTTATCCGAAATTAACGAATTTATCCTTACTTGGAGTAATTTCTTACTACAAGCTGGATAACAAAACCGAGGTAGAATGGAAGGGCAACCTTACAACCTGAATCGGGCTATGGAATGACGTTTCAAATTAATCTGGGAATGAGCAGTCCTTTATACCCCCGGTATTCTACCGGCCAGGAAAGGAATATGCCCATTACTCCAGGTATCACATCATTCACCCTTGCCTATTCAGTATTGTAAACTTGTTGGTTGTACACGGTACCGAAAACCGTACAAAAAATTTTGTTAGTGCCTAGAATTAAACATTGTAAAACGAATGGATCACCGAGTTCCATATACCACCACAAATACCAGTTCACCCCCCGGAGTGCGGGTTGGGACTTGCCACAGGCGAACTGAGTATTCGGAGATCCGGTATAGGAAAACGACAATGTAAGAAACTCATCTGTGTGTGTATGACCCACCCAGTATTAGGTCAGGCACACCACAAGGCATGACCGCAGCCATACTCACACAAAAATAGTTTCTTATTTTCTACGCTAAGCACTGTTCATCATTTAAATCCCTTTCACCAAAAAAAAAATTAATTTGGCCAAATTCTGGCCGCACTTAACACTGAATTTAAAATTTGAAACTTAATTCAACCTTGTGAATTTGAATTCTCAAGAAAAGAATAATTTAAATTTCATACCTTAGATAACAAATTTAAAAATTTGGGCTATTGCCGAAGTTTGGGCGCCACTTGAAACAGTGGTGCCTACATAAAAATAAATTAGACCTATGATGTTTTTAGGCCCGTTTGGGCGCCACTTGAAACAGTTTAGCCTCTACATGCGGTAGAGGTAAACCCATTTCATAGAATTACCACTATCTGTATGGCATCCCTCGCGGCATTTGTTCCCGCAGCTCAGTCGGTGTAGAGGGAACGGCGTGGGGATGAGGATGCCCAGATAGCAGTCTGGTTAACCGCGAACACCTTATCCATTTAGAGGGAAGCAAGAGAAAGAATAAAATTAAATAATAGGATTAGGGCTGGTCTCGGACCCAGAAGTGGGGTGAAATAGAACAAGATTGTCAACCCATCGTGCTGATGAGCCGACTATGGGCGTGTATATTTTATAACTCTTAGTGAGTCATCTCTTACCGGGCTTTCAATAAGATGAACAACCCGGCCACTTTGATTTGGTTAGTAATATAGGCGTGACAGATCGGCTCCAACAGAGAGGAAAGGAACAGCCTAGGCCGTATCAGTTCCTGTCTTAAAAATACCGTTAGAGGAACAATCTGTCACTGGTTTTGGTGAGTTGTTAATAGACCAAATTCACACTCTATCCTAGTATACTTACATGCCTTTAACGCCAAATTATCCTCTGGCTGATTCCGCTTGTCGGCACCCTCAGGAATCTACAGCAACCAAAAAAAAATCAGAAAAAAACCAAAAAAAAAAAAACAACGACCGAATCTAATTTTACGATTACTATTTATTACAAATTCAAACAAAAAAAAAAAAATCTAAATGTAATCTAAAATCACAAAACAACGAATCACTAAAAACTTAACACTTATATAATATTTAATAAAAAAAATGACCACACGTTGGTCTATCCAAAAACTGACTGCCGTTCCGCTTTTCAAAAACTTCACACACGGTAATTTTTATTAATTTTTCATTAAAAGTTTGTTGAGAGGGGGAAACAAAAATTTTTGCAATTAAATTGAAAATCCCAACCAATTTATAAAATCAAATTACCGCGCAGGTACAACAAAAAAATTTGTGCATTCTTGATAAATTTGACACAACACCAAATGCAATTTTTCAAATATTGCTTCGGTCATGGTCATTTACCTAGGCACAAGTATAAACAAAAAAAAAACTTACATTTCAATATGTGCATAAACGACGTAATCAAATTACGGTCATGAACATATTCGGGTTCATTTAACTGAGGCATGTAACATATTCTAATGGAAATGAATTATGTTACCTTCAATTAAATAGACCCTAAAAAGAAATGTAAAAAAATTAAAACATGACGGTTTTATTATATAAGGAATAGTTGAAGATACTATTTTCGAGGTCATGTTATTAGGAAGTAAATAATTTAGGAAGGGTTAGTAACAGAATTAGATAGAATTCTGTGACACATTCCATCAACGAGCAAAACAATTTAACCCTTACCACTGACAATAAAATTATTCGGACTTATCCTTGTGCTAAAGATAAAAGATTAGCATTGCAAACTCTTAATATCAATGTAAACTCCGTTTCAGAATTTGTTAATAGAGAGAATAGTTGCGGCCACTGTGATAGAAATGAAAAAAATTCTTTATTTTATCGACGAAAAAATACTGCATTGAGCATTAAATGCAAAACTTTAGAACAGAACAAAAATTTTTAAAAATTAAATTCGCTCGTTTACTTTAAAACAAAAAATTAAAAATGGAATTATAAAAAAGTACACGGAATTAAAACGAAAGACAATTTCTAATCACATTGATGATTTAACTTATGTTAATGAAATTTCAAAAGAATTTTGTAAAATGATTTTAGAAAAAAGGAGTCAAAATGCTAAATATTCGGACAAACAACGAAACTTACCTCAGAGTATTGAGTTTAGGTCTCATTCGGCTTATCGATTTTTTCAAAACTCTCTAAAATTACAAATACCATCCACAAGATCGATCAATAATTGGCATATCTTAAACCAATTGCAACCCGGTTTTAAAACATTCAACGTTTACAAAATATAGCTAATAAGATGAGAGATTAGAAAATTAGAATCCGATCGGATTTAAAATATTATGCAAGTACTGATGAGATAGTAGGACTAGTTGATTTAGGTGATGGTGATAGGCTTCTTATTCCAGCCAAATTTATTTGTTTGTTTATGGCAAGAGGCATTTTTAATTCCGACAAATTTGTAATTAGCTATTTTACTACGGAGAGTCCGATGTCTGGTCAAAAATTAAAGGAACTAATTATAAAAAACGTGGAAATTTGTCAACAATTGGGTATTAAACTTTGGAGTGTAATATGAGATCAAGGGACAAATAATCGTAATGCTTATAAACGACTAGATGTTACAGCAAATAAACCATATTTTATTTATAACGATCGTAAAATATTTGCATTTTATGACATTCCACATTTGTTTAAATCCTTTAGAAATACTACAACGACGAATGGGTTAGTTTCATGGGCCGTATTAATTGAATTATCCCAACTGGATCAGTAACAATCAGTAACACGAGTTTGCCCGAAATTGTCTTCAAAACATATTTATTCTACAACATTTGAAAAAATGCGGGTTAGTTTAGCCACTCAAATTTTAAGTCATAGTTGTGCAAGCGGCATTAGAATTTTTAGCCTCTTAAAACGATTTAAAAATCAAAAGGTTGTTGAGAGTGCTATAGCCACGGCATTGTTTTTGGAAAAAATTAACAACTGGTTTGATTCCTTAAATAGCAGATGTCGATTTTCGTCAAATAACGCAAATTCTGGTTAAGTTTGGACCCAGATAATATTCCGTACAAGATTTTAAAAGATGCTTCAGAATATCTTAATAACGTTCAAGTGCAAACCACAAATAATTTTTTTTGTATCGATGGATTGCTTCAAACTATTTTGGGTGTAACAGGAATGACTAAAGAACTATGTAAATCAGAGTTGGTTTGAAAAAAAAATATTTAAAAACAAAGGGACCGGTACCCACTAAAAACCGGAAAGTACTATATAGGGGAGTAACTCTAACCAGAAAGGTGGGGCTCCCTCATCCGAGGCAGGGGTAAGCAAGACCATGGCATCGAAGCCAGGAGGGAGCAAAACCGCCAAACAAGAGCGGGGGATTGAGAGAGATCCCCCCAGCAAAGCGACGGTACTGAAAGAGACGGTCGCGTATAGAATTCTGGAGAAACTGGCTACGACCCCTGAGGGGCAGCTTACAGTTGCGCAGAAGGAATTTGTAGCATGGGCTAAGAAAACTGTCGAGTGCGATAGCTCGGAGAAGGTCCTTGTGTCTAAAAGACAGAGGTCCCAGGATGAGCTTGAAGCAGGCGGCAGTAAGCGGCCCAAAGTGCAAGCAGACATGACGTCGGGTGCTCCTAAGGAGTAGAAACTGAAATTATTCTGTGAAATCCTGAAGAAGCACGTGCTGGTGCTAGCCGTCATTGACAAAGGCCAGGAAGATGAGAGCATCACGTCGGAGAAGTGGAGGGTAGTGTATAATGCACTAAACTCCATATTCTTGAGGATCCTGAGAGAAAATCCGGGATTCCCCCGTCCTGCAGAGATGCTAGATGATACCAAGGGCGCGTTAAGCTAACTGCGTGCTCGGACCATAGATCCGGCGATCTCTGTAAAAGGGCAGTGGCCGAGGTAGGCGAGGTGTGGCCGAGCGCGAGGCTTGAAGCAGTCAGCAGAAGGGAAATCCCGAGTAGGCCGAGGGCACGAGTCTGGTTACCAACCGAGCCGGATAAGTCAGAGTAGATCATTGAGATTATCCGGGCCAGTAATCACGATCTTGCAACGGAAGGATGGAGGATTGTGAAGCAGGATGAGGCTAAGGGGGGCTTTAGATTGGCAATCATGCTGATCAATAAGGAATCCTTGGTTTCCCTTGCTAGATCTAAGGGAGTAATCGACTTCGATTTCGGGTCGATCACTCTTAAAGTATATGGAAAAGACGAGGTCGATAAGGTCGCGGAAGACCAGCCTAATGGCGATGGTGAATGGACCCAGCAGGAGACGGTCAAGCGGGCCGAGGATGACCAGGGTAGTGGACGTTGGTGATGGGAGGTAGCCTCCTCTCTCTGGAGTCCGATGGGGACAACCCGTCGAACACACGACGAGAGGGGGTTGGCGACCAAACCAACGAGCCAGATGACACTATCCTGATGCAGAGAGTGCATGAAGTGGTGAGTAAGATAGATTACAATGATACTACATCACACGAAGGCTGCCTCGGCAGCTCTCGTGCTCAGATTGACTAAGTCAGATGAGGACTTGGTGTTAATCCAAGAACCTTAATTGATAACAGGATCTGTGGCCTCAGAATGAAAGGGTATAAATTATTATACTCAAGCAACTCTGAAAAGATCAGATCGTGTATCTTAGCGAAAAATAATTTGAATATTTTTCTTCTTCCACAATTTAGTAGCGGGGACGTTACAGCGGTGAGCGCTGAGGTAGCCTGTGAAAAACTATGGCTAGCCTCAGCCTATATGGATTGGGAGAAGGAGGTTCCACCGGATAACCTGGGGGAACTGATCCGGGAAGCAGGTCAGAAAAAGGTAGGTGTGATACTTAGATGTAATACAAACGCACATCACACAATCTGGGGAAGCACAGACATTAACGGGAGGGGTAAGTTATTTTTTGATTACTTATCAAATACTAACCTTGTAGTTTGCAATATTGGGTGTGAACCAACATTCATTGTTGAAAATCGACATGAGGTTCTAGATGTGACCTTTGCGTCAGAAACAATTTTTGATATGATCAGTGGGTGGGAGAGTGGCGAAGGAGCACTGATTCTCTGATCACCGATATATTACATATAACCTCAACATGTTGTCCGGAAAGCCTTCAAGAATCCCAGAAGGACAAACTGGAACAAATATGGTGAGAGGTGTAAAGGAACTATTGCCCCTGGAGGTGACTGGACTTCCGGCGACAGTAGAGGAATTAGATAGCATAGTTGATATTGTCACAACGGCATGCAATCTTTCATTTAATGCTGCCTGTCCCCTGATAAAACTGTTACAGGATGGCTACTGCCATCTTGCAGTTTATCACTAAGCGCATGCAGAGGCCTCCACGGTGATTTTTGCCGGCTACGTTCTCAGGGAGAAGTGCGAAGGGCCGTGGGGTTTGAGGCATGCATGGCTCCTGGCTTACACCGTTATGTTACAGAAAGTTGGGGAAACGCAAATAATAATAAAAAACCGAATGTTCCGCCGAAATTCGTCGGCCGGAACCTGAGGAACGAACAACGCAATCATAACCCGAGAGCGGTGCCTTGGTGCGCGCATCCATTCGAACTCAAACAAGGCCAAGCCTTGGTTACGAGATTGGATGCGGGCACCAAGGGACCGCAATCACTATGCCGACACAGAGGGAGTCTCCGCTCCCATCACACCGACCGAAAAATTTAATAATTCATTTTATAACAAAAACAAAAAAACGAAGAGAAACAACTTCCCCCTCCACCCGCACCACGACAAGAGAGAACGAGAGAGAGAGAGAGAGCAATACGTACACACATAAAAATAAGCGGTGCTAATAGATTTTTTATCCTTATAACTAGTTTATTTTTATCCAATCGGATAATTATTTTAGAATCTAACACCGCATCATCGGATAAATATTTCACTTTATCCGATGGGAAAACTATTTTTGTAAATAAAATTTGTTACCTCTTTTGGTGTTAAAGAATTTTTAACCGTCTTTGAGTATGTTGTATATTACATGGGAAACCCCCAAAAACTCAGGGAAACTCCTTTTGGATAAAATTTAATCCTTTTTTGGTGTTTTTTGTAAAAATGAATTTCAAAGATTTATGATTTTGAATATTACATTTCAGTCTTCATTTGGATTTTGTGGATATCACTTCAAAATTGCATAACATTCAATTTGTGAATTGTGAAAATATTCATGTGAGATTTTAATTCTTAAGAATTAATAAAAATGGTAAACAAATAAATTAGTGAAAAAAATGATAAACTCAATGTAATTAATTTTAATTTGGGTTCTTTTAATTTATTTAGAATTTGATGACAATATCAGTGTGCAGTTTGTATTGAAACATCTTTGCGGTACTTGTAGGAACAAAATGTATCAACGTCACCAGATATTCCAGTGGCCAATGTTTGGATAAGTAAGTGTACTAGTAATTCACAATTATAAATTAAAACCTTCGTTTTAATAAAACAATAACATATATTTTCAGACTGAAACTACTATAACAGATGTAATTACGCAGCCACATCTTATTGTTCGAGCACATCTGATTCTTCGAGCGAGGCCCTCCAAATATCAAATTTTGTTGTTCAGCATTATTGTTGGTAGTAAGGAAATTCCGCTATCATTA
Source organism: Nephrotoma appendiculata (assembly GCA_947310385.1). Lineage (NCBI taxonomy): Eukaryota > Metazoa > Arthropoda > Insecta > Diptera > Tipulidae > Nephrotoma > Nephrotoma appendiculata. The sequence goes on from OX371226.1 coordinate 3,499,476, forward strand.
GGTTACAAACTTTGATTACAACTTTGTTCAAAGCATTTTACGTATTCAGTCAATACCCTTGTGTCACGATTCGTTTTATTTATTAATACAGGAGACATGTCTAAAAGTTAAGTTCACGGCAAGTTAAATGGAGTTAAAAAATAGTTTATGTTCCTATTTTTAAGCTACTTTTTATTTAATTTTAATAATTAATTATTAATTTAACTTTGAATTTAATTTTCTGTGTGTTAATAAAACCTGTTTATTAAAAACTTATTAAAAACTCAACAATTTAGTTTTTAATAAACAGGTTTTATTAACACACAGAAAATTAAATTCAAAGTTAAATTAATCAATTACTTTGAAAAGAAATAAATTAGAACCAAATTGTAAACCATATTATTTACTAAATAAAATTAAAAAAATTATAAAATAAAATTTATTTATTTCAAAAATACCCAATTTGGGTCTGTAAAAATGCCCAAGAGGATATTTGTAAAATATAAGAGAGGTGTTACGAAGTTCATCAATTCGGTGTGATTATATAACTTTGATCGGTGACGTTATTAGAATAAAATCGGTGTTAAAATATATAAGCACCGAAAAATATAAAAATATATTTTGTATTCGGTGTAAAAGTTTTTATCCAATAGTGTTTTTCGTCATTTTTATTATAACATCCGATGGGATTCAAAATATAAATATCCGATCGGTGGGACACTATGTAACACCGATTCGGTGTTGTGGTAACCTTTTATTTTTTTGTGTGTACCGAGCGTGCACCCACTGTGCGGCGCTCGATTACAAAATTTAAAATTTAAATTTAAAAATAAAAAATGTAAAAAAAAAAAAAATATAAAATAAAATGAATAAAAAATATATAAAAAAAATCGTACCTTAAATACTACAAAAAAAATTAATGTTGCGGCCTTGGTGCCGTCATGCCACAGGTGTACACCACCCGGACCGTTGGGCGTTTTTCGCCGTAAACCAAAACAAAATAACCGGTTGGCTACCTTTCCGTTGCGGCAGACCACCGATAAATAAAAACATATAGCCGGTTGGCTACCTTTAGTTGCGGCAGACCACCGATACATAAAAACCAATAGCCGGTTGGCTACCGTTAGTTGCGGCAGACCACCGAAAAATAAAAACCAATAGCCGGTTCGCTACCATTAGTTGCGGGGCCTCTCCCCGTTACCAAAATAAATACGAATAGCCGGCTGGCCACCTGTTCGTTGTGGTGCCTTTCACCGATACCCAAAATAAAACGATCGTTGTGGCTTAGTGCCGAAAAATATTTTGGCCTCGACTGGCCGCCAAAATATGTTGGGCGTTGTCTCGCCTTATTGTCGCCGCCGCTGTGCCGCCCGGCACAGGTGCAAAATATTTAGGGTGGCTCGGCTGGATTACTCGATATGGTTGCAAGGAATCGGTACTTACGCCTGAATAGGCGGTCACAATTTCCACAAAACACGCTTGAATGTAATAAGCTGATACCAAAATATTTTGGCTGGGTGAACCTCAACACAATTTTAAGTACTCGTTTTTTTTAATGACCAATTTTTCTGTTGCCATTTATACGTTGGTTGGTTGCAGTATTTTGTGGTTGCCCCCTTTGATACTGCACCCAAAAAAAATAACAAAACTCACACACACCGTAAACATATGGAATACAACGGTGTAGTAAAATTCACTCGCGCCAGCCAATTTTAACAATAAAAACAGTTAAAATTCAATTTGTTGTTTTAGGAAGACACACACCACAAATTATAATTTTAAAATAACTTGTAAGAACTTGCAATAATTGAAATACCTAAGTATCACAAAATGGTGTTTCTGTTTTTAATAAAAAAATCGCTCGTGGACTTACGCCACTTCACTTCTCACACTATTTATTTTATTAATTCAATAAAATGCTTCGTTTTTATTTTGTTTTGTTTTAATTTTATTTATATCTTTGAAAAACAAACTAGATTCCAAATATTTTCACAAAACCAAAACTCTAAACACGACTATGTATCAAACAAACCAAAAAAAACTAGCCGGTTTTATATAAAATTATAAACGAGGCTTTTTTTTATATTAAAATCCACAACTCGAATGTCCATCAAAACATTCCAAAACATTCCAGAAGAATGTCTCTTCTTCTCTGTTTCTCGTTTACATCAATTCGCATTAATGTAAACGAGACGCATATAAGAAAAACATTCTTGTGGAATGGTTTGGTTTTCGCACACCCGATACACATTGGTCTCGCTCCAGCATAACACAACACAAAGCTGACAACTATGCAATATGCTTCGTTGCTGTACTAAAAAAAAGTACATACACAAACCACTTAGCGAAGACACAACCGGAGGGGAATATAACACAAAAAGCGCTTGTTACGATCACGTCATCGTAACAAACGTGGGAACTTCTCACACCCTGAGATGTCTCATAAGCCGGACCTAAAACAAACAATGTGAACGAGATAACAAACGATTTAAGCAAACAATGTAAGCGAGATGATTAGACACGAATGTCTTTAATATTATAAGTACCTAAGTTTTTGCCACTCATATCTTGTACGGAATAAGCAACCTGACCTACTTTACCAGAAATTATCGCGGGTTTGAATTTGCTACCCAATTTGGCGGAAAACTTGTTCGAAGCGTCGCTCAAAGCAAAAGATCGTATAAAAACGGGTTGTCCAACTCGAAAAGAACGCTTATTACTACGCAGTTGTAATGTTGAGCTCCCTTTTCGTGTGCTACGCGTAAGTAGTGTGTTATGCGATCCTTTAGGAGGTTTACTCGATCTGGCTTAGCCCATACTTGGACTTCGCTGGGATCATGTTCATCGAGTAATCTTCGCAGTGAGTAATCCGAACCATGCATCGACATATGCTGACCGAACACGACATAATGAGGGGAGTAATGTATCGAATCGTGTATGGCATTACGTAAAGCAGCCGCAATTTCTTGCAAATTTTTGTCCCACAAATTATGGTCGTGATCGCTCAAATATGAACGAATGCTGGCAATTAGAGTTCGATTAACACGCTCGGATGCGTTGCTTTGGGGCGAGTACACCGGCGTACGTATATGTGTTACACCGTATTTAGACAACAAATCTTTAAATAAGTTCGAGGTAAATTGCTTCCCATTGTCAGAGGTGATTTTTTCGGGAACCGAGAACAACAGAAATATATCATTTTCTAAAAATCGACAGAGCAACGATGCGGAAGCTTCGCGCAAAGGTTTTACAACTATAAATTTGGAATAATGATCCAAGACGATAACGATGCAGGTATTACCGAGTTTCGAACGTGGATACGGACCCAAAAAATCGACATACAATTTTTGGAACGGGCGAGTTGACGTAACCTGTGCTCCCATGGCTGGTTGTGTTTAGTTAACAGCCTTGTTCATTTTACATTTAGTGCAGCTAGCAACGTACTGTTTAACTTGTTTTGCCATCTGAGGCCAGAAAAATTGACGCTGAAGGCGCTCGAGAGTTTTGCTGCCGCCTAAATGTGCTGAAGTGGGAGGTACGTAAGCCTGTTCGATTAGTGATTGGGTCAAGCTATTCGGAATAACTAATTTCCAGTTCGAAAGGTCGGTATCCGTATATTGACAACCGAACGAAGGGGATATCAATAATTTATCATCCTGGATCTTGTAGTTGTGCGAACAATCCTTTAACGTACGAATTTTCGCGATCTGATCGACGTAATCTGGATCTTGGAACGCAACCGAATTTTGATCAACGTGCAGAATGGGGACTGAAGAAGGCACCAACGCATTCACGGAAAGATCGATGTTTTTACTCGACAAGGCTGGATCTCCAAATTGAACACCAGGATCAGGCGTGCTCTTACTTTCGGAATCATCCTCACAAGGAGCGGATTCATCCGGAAAAGCTCGAATCAACGCATCAGGTACAACGTTAACTGAACCTTTTCGGTATCCAATCTGAAAATCCAGCGCTTGGAGTTTAAGACTCCATCTCGCCAAACGTCCGGAAAGGTCTTTTTGATTCATTAACCAGCGCAAGCTGGAATGGTCGGTATAAATGACGAATGGATAGCCTTCCACGTAGGGACGGAATTTTCGCACGCTGAGGACGGCAGCGTAGCATTCCAGCTCGGTCATCGAGTAGTTTCGCTGCGCCGCATTGAGTTTATGTGAATAAAACTCAATGGGCCGCCCCACCCCCTCGGCGTCCACCTGAAATAAGACACTACCGACCCCAACGGCACTGGCATCACACTGAATAAAAAAGGGTTTTGTATAATCAGGATGCGTTAAAACTGGGGCAGTTGACAAGGCGGTTTTGAGAGCGTTAAAGGAAGAATCAGCAGCTGCAGATCAACATACTTTAGTGTTTTTACCAGTAAGATCGGTGAGAGAAGAAGCTAAGGAGGCGAAATTTGGAATGAAGCGACGGTACCATCCGCACATTCCCAGAAAACGTCTAATCTGTTTCGTCGTTTTCGGAATAGGGTACTCCAGAATAGCTTTACATTTATCTGGGTTTGTATGGAGGCAGCCATCACCCACAATATAACCTAAATAGTCTACTTCTTTCAACACAAACTTACTTTTGGCCAAATTAATTGTTAAACCAGCGTCCTTCAGATATCCAGCAACCTGTTGTAGCAAATCGAAATGTTCAGCCAGAGTGGAGGATGTGACCAGAAGGTCATCGAGGTACACAAAGACCTTATCGTGTAGCTGGTACGGGAACATGCGGTGCATTAAGCGACAAAGCGTCTGTGGTGCGTTACATAAGCCAAACGGCATCACCTTGAACTGATACAAGGGCTGTCCAGGAACCGTAAACGCTGTTTTATCGCGGGATGCTAGGTCGAGTGGGATCTGCCAAAAGGCATCCTTCAAATCAATCGCCGAAATGAATCGGGTGTGTCCCAAACGACCCAACAATCCGTTGATTATGGGCAGCGGATAGGCATCCTTGACGGTTGCCTTGTTCAGTTCTCTAGCATCAAAGCACAGACGAACTTTGCCATTGGCTTTACGCACCAACGTGACCGATGAACACCAGGAACTTTGTGACTCCTCGATGACCCCCAAAGACAACATCCTATCCAACTCGGTATACATGAGTTTCTGGATAGCTGGGGACACCGAATAAAAACGTTGTTTGGCTGGTTTAGCGGAACCGACATCGATCATATGAGTGATGAGGGATGTGCGGCCCAAACCTAAAATATCGCTGCTCGGCAAATATTCGCGGATAAGATCCAATTTACGACGATCATCAGATGTTAAAATATGAAATTTGCGTGTGTTGGTAGTTTCACCTAATTCGTCCTAATTATTTAACGCGGAGATTTTTGGGGAAATTCCAAAACGATTCCAAAAATCAATACCTAAATATAAAGGTTGTTCTAAAGAAGGAACAACGTGAAAATTCATAAATTTAGTAATTCCGTTAAATTCTACATTAGCTCGTATATAACCGAATACTCGTTGAACTTGACCACTCGCGGTAGTTATCGTGGATGGAAAGTTATGGAATTCAACAAATGGATTGACATGAGTTTCTCCGATCCACTCCCGAGAACACTGACACTCGCCCTGCTGTCGAGAAGACCCTTAAAAGGTATCTTATTTATTAAGACCTGTGCCCTAATTCTCTAAGCAGTAAGATAAGTTGTAAACGTGTAAACGATAATTAATCTTGCCGTTTTACAATATTTGCATTCTGTAATTGCACTCCAAGATAAAATTTAATACGGTTACGATAAATAAATGTCAAAACTTAACACACTCTTATGATGTATGTAGGTTCATACCCTCCAGGCGCAAAAATGTATACACTAAAAATGTGCGGTTTACGAACAGTTTACGCACGTTAATTTTGATACCACACTACTACACCTATACTTAATTTTTATTATCACATATTACAGTATATTTTGCTTTCTTTGTATATTTTATATTTTAAAGAGTCGTAGTTTAAGTTTTTGGGTGCAATAAATTTATTCGTGATTGATCATAATATATTGTTGGTCGAACTTTTGCCTTAAAATAAGGGCGTTCATTTGTGATGCCCCAGTAAGAGCATTCCTATTAGGTAAGAAAAAATGTGTAGCTTCATGCTTTAAATTTGTAATTAGCTTTTTTTGTGTTTCAGGTATGAATAGTCATTTGGATTATATGCGAGTTTTTTAATATGTGATAAAATATTTGTGAATTAAAATTAAGTATAATTACTTTATGCGGCATAATTAAAAGTCCTTTTGAAATTAATTTTATTATTATATTATATTAATTAAGATAGATTTTATTTAAATAAATACAAGATGAAAATATTATTGGTTTTTTATTTGACAATAAAGTAGTTTCGACGAATTAAACCGAGCGTAAAAATCACGCGCAAGTGACTCGCCAAAGATACGCAAATACGGCTCATAAATGTTACGTTTTTGTCGTACACATTATGAACAGTTTATAGACACTAACCCATAGAAAAGTCTTCGCTAATTTGTTTCACTTCTCATGTGACAAAAATATACTTTACGTACCAAATCCGTACCGTTTTTGCGTAACGTTTGCGAATACTTTAGTAGAGCTAAGTCTTCGTAAACCGTACGTTAATGTTACGCCTGGCCTGGAGGGTATTTAGACTTTGAGAGCGTATAACTACCGTTCCCATTTAAATTTCAATATTATTCTTATGGATATAAGTTACTCTAAATAGCATATATTCACAATCTATAGTTCAAGTTGTTACGGGTTGTGGTATGGCTAAATTTGAAAATTTTATACAATATATTATCTTGGCATTTTTAAATCGCATTCTCTAAACAGTTTTTTTACCCAAGATAAACCTATTGACAGCAAGCGAGCAAGATAACATTAAACGTCAAAACGAAATTTTAATTATTTTATATCCTTAATAACTCAAAAAATATAATCTCTAGAAACGTAAATTGGTGCATATACATCAAAGCCATCTAGAATCACACATAGCCTCCAAAATCATATTGAAAAATAATCGGAGTCGGGCGTCGTTTGAAATTCAAATCAAGATACGGTTAGGCAGACTTATAAAACAAACCAAATGTTTCACAAGAACATTACAACAGTCAAAAAATTCTTTACTTCGTATGGTAAAGACTTTGTAACGATTTTGTAGTGCTATGAGTGGGATCTGAAGAAAACTCCGTCCAAATAAATAGCAATCGTTACCGAAACATAACTTTCAATTATTCAGAGCTTTGGAAGTGGTCTGATTTCGCCGGCTAAAGGCTCAGGGATTGGGGTGGGGTTTTCAAAGTTGAATAATTGCTCGATAGACCACAGGGAAAATAAAAAAATGAAAGAAAAACTAAGGAAAAGACACGAGATACGGATCACTTACCATCTCAGATGATGATCGAACTTACCCCCTTCATCCTCATATTTTATAACCTTTTATTTTCTCATGCTGAAAACAAACGAAGTGAAAATAATACGAAACAAGTAGATGTGCAATTCATTTGAAGACCAAGAAAAATGAAAACTTAAAAAGTTTGAAAAATTCAATTTTTAAAGTAAATACTAAATTTATTAAGATTGAATGTAACATTTAAACCGAAATTTAAAAATGAATTATTATTATAGAAATCGAAACAATATAATATTTTAACCTAATGACGTCATACTAAATTAAGAGAAAAAATATAACAGTTTAATCAAAAATTATTCCTAAGGTTTAGATAAACTACTTACTAATGCCCGACACCATAATATATTATTAAAAATAATTTAGATAATTATATAAAAGGAAATTATGAAATTTAAGATAAATTTAAATGAAATGATTTATATTATAATATGATATAAAAAAAAACCTGAACGATGCGATGTATATGTCTGCCGATGTCCCTCGTTGTGTGCACCTTATCAAATTTTATATCCATTGGCGGGAATATTATTGTAGCGATTAGGTTGATGTTTTTATATTATGGCTTTAGTAATTAAGATTTTTTTTCCAATTTTTATAAATATTATTCGATAAGTAGAATTACGTTATTATTTTAGTTTGCTTTAGCATATTTACAGATTAGTATTTACAATGTTATGACGATATGGGATCAATATGTAATTAGAATTACATATAACAGTTTCAATTTTATTAAAGTTTTTTTTTATAACTGCATGCTCACATTCATTATTATATTTTGTCCCATCGAAACAAAAAAAAAATATTCACTACACTATTGATCATTTCTACAAATACTCGTGTGTGGTTACGGTACGTATACACTATTTTAATGGCTAGTTTCTGTTTTACAGATTGGTCACATTTAGAACGGCACTGATCGAAATACGTACATTTCACTTATGATTTATGTCACCCCGTCTGTTTCATTTATATCACCACACTACGCGAATATTATTATTCGAGAAACTTATTGTTAAGTGTGGCAAATATTCGAGGCCATATTCTCTCTTACAATAAATCATTTGCTATTTAAAAACTAAACATAATACTAAATTCACTTATAGCCTAATACAAAATTTGTCACAATTTCTAGAATTATTCACACACTACAAGTTCAGTTACTTTAGAAATTGAATTTTGTTTATTGAACTTGATTGAACTAGGTATATTTTTATATTTTTTTTTTATTCCACAAGATTTTCACACTAATCTTAATTATGTAAAATTCACTTATTATGGCTACTTCAGCACAAGAAAACAACCAAAAAAAAAGTTCAAAATGACTCTTCAACTAAAAAAAAATTAGTTACGACTTGCGTAGCTTACACGATACTTCAAAATTTTATTGTTTTGATCCATGTGCATTCAAAAATTTTTCTTTTATACCCCAAGATGAACGGGTTATCCCACCATAAAATTTGACCGGTATATTTCCCCACATAAAATCAAAGTTATAGATATTATTATTTTTGGTTTTGTTTTGTTATCTTGTATAGAGTTTCACGTTATTTTATAAAGTAGTGTGCAGGTGCTTATCAGGAGTTTAATACCCAGGAACGATGGAACACCGATCGTTACAGAGCGTGGGGACGACTCACCCCTGTTAATGGGTCTCAAAGCCGGGCACATGATTGTTATATAGCCATGGAGTAATTTTCGTATCTTTATAATTAAAGTGATATTACAACTTAATATCTTTAAAGTGATGTATTCCTAAGATATTGCCATTTTCGTCGATCACCTCACAAGCAACATTTCCCACTAATTTAGTAACCTTACATTTAATGAATTTGGCATCAAGTTTTGCGGTAAAATTATCGGAGGCCTTACTTTGCTTAAAGTTTCGAACGTAAACCGTCTGACCGACCATAATTTTTGGTTCTTTTACACGTAGATCATAATGCTTTTTAACTTTTTCCGCAGCGATTGCAAGATTTTTGCGTACATTTTCATAAACTTTATGAAGGTATTCAGGCTTTTCTTCGCTCAATAAATGGTTTCCTCCATATTGGGAAGCCTTTCGTAATAACTCATATATCGAACCATGCAACACCGCGTGTTGCCCAAACACTAGAAACTGTGGTGAATATTTAGACGAATTATGGACTGCGTTCCGCAAAGCGTGCGTTATTGCTGGTAAATTGATATCCCATACACGTTGGTCGGACTTAACGTAAGCCCTCAGAGACGCGAGCAAGGTGCGATTTACGCGTTCGGATGCATTTCCCTGCGGCGAATACTTGGCTGTAAACATGTGTCGAATACCAAACTTTGTACACAGGTTATTAATTAACAGCGAAGTAAATTGTTTACCGTTATCTGTTAATATCACCTCAGGAACACCGAACATTAAGAATATCTCGCTTTCAAGAAATGTACACACTTCTTGGGCCGTAGCCTGCCGCACTGCTTTTGTAATTATGAATTTGGAAAAATGATCTAACGCAATTAAGATCCCCGTATTACCATTTTTAGTACGCGGGTAGGGCCCAAGAAAATCAAGATAAACTCTTTGGAACGGCCTAAATGTCATCGGAAGGGAACCGAGAGGTGGTCTAGAAATTTGGTTAGGGGCCTTATTCATTTTGCAATCATCGCAAGAATTAATAAATTGCGCCACATCCGCATTAATGGTAGGCCAATAATAGTACCTTTGAATGATTTCTACAGTTTTGCTGATTCCCAGATGAGCGGCGGTTGGAGGACGATGAGCTTGGGAAATTATCGATAAACGGAGAGGCTTGGGAATAAGGAGCTTAAATGAAGGGATGTCCGGTAGGTCCTGTCTGTTCGGAAATGGATTAATATAAATCAGATTTTCCGATGTACGCAGATTCACGTTTTTGTTTGACTGTTGAACCGATTTGGCTAATTGAACATACGCTGGATCGAGAAATTCGGGTGATGTGTAGTCAACATGCAAAGGAGAATCTAGATATACATGTTGAACCATTCCCAGAGATTCAATTTCTACTCGAGACAAGGCATCCGGAACGACATTTTGTGAGCCTTTTCTGTACTCGATTTCGAAATTGAATCCCTGGAGCTTCAGACTCCAGCGAGCCAGCCTTCCGGATACATCTTTAAGAGACATAAGCCATTTTAAACTGGCATGGTCTGTTATAACCGTAAAAGGCAAGCCCTCTACGTATGACCGGAATTTCTTTATAGCTTCGATGGCCGCCAGACATTCCTGCTCCGTCACGGAGTAATTTCGTTGCGCGCCATTCAGCTTTTTCGACATATAAGCGATGGGTCTGTCATTTCCTTCAATATCTCGCTGAAAGAGAACAGCACCTATGCCCGTAGAACTGGCATCGCACTGAATATAAAAGCGGGATTTGAAATTCGGGGTTACTAAGACTGGTGCTGTAGCAAGAGCTTGTTTTAGGGAATCGAATGCTGATTCAACCTCCCCAGACCACTCTAATTTCTGATTCTTTTTTAAAAGGGAAGAAAGGGGAGCCGACAACGTGGAGTACCCGTTAATAAAACGACGATACCATCCCGTGACGCCAAGAAACCTTCGCAGTTGCCGTATATTTTTCGGCTTTGGGAACTTCATAATCGCCTCAACCTTGTCTGGATTAGGTCGCAATCCTCGCTCACCAACTATATAGCCCAAGTATTCGATCTCTTTCATCAAGAATTTGCTTTTCTGAACATTTATGGTCAAACCAGCTTTTGTCAGCCTTTCAGCGACATCCTGGAGTAGTGATAAATGTTCTTCGAAATCGCTGGTTGTTATTAGTAAATCATCAAGATATACGAATACTTGGGTATGGAGATGGTGAGGAATCACGCTGGACATTAATCTACACAAGGTCTGAGGCGCATTACAAAGCCCAAAAGGCATTACTTTGAATTGATATAATGGACGTCCCGGGATGGTAAACGCCGTCTTTTCTTTCGAGGCTGGATCCAAAGGTATCTGCCAGAAAGCATCCTTTAAATCCAGACTCGAAATATAACGGGTACGATCCAACCGGCTGAGCAGACCGTCGATCAAAGGCAAAGGATATGCATCCTTTTTAGTTACGCTGTTTAACCGTCGAGCATCAAGGCAAAGCCGAATTCCTCCATTTGATTTAGTTACTCTCGCCATTGGGGAGCTCCACGCACTATGGCTTTCTTCGATAACATCAAGTTTAATCATTCGTTCTATCTCTTGATAGATTTGTTGTTGTATCGCAGGAGAAACAGCATAGTGACGTTGCTTAATTGGTTTAGCATCCCCAACGTCGATTGTATGATGTAGAAGATTAGTCCGACCCAAACCATCACGCTCGAAGCTCGGCAATTTTTCTATCACGGCGTTCAACCTCTGCGTCTGATCGACGGTCAGCTCGTGACGGGAGTTATCGGAAGGAGGGAGTTTTAGGGTAGGAGAGTCCAGAGGGGGTAACGTAGTGGAAGAAATAGAGGAAATTAAGGACGGTTTGATACCAAATTTCTCCCAAAAATCACAACCTAAATAGAGGGTTTGTTGCAAGTCAGGAACGATGAACAGTTTCATGTCGGAATATTTATTATTGTAAGAAATTTTTGCATTTACAAATCCGTGAATTTTGAGAGAAGAGCCATCAGCAACCTGTACGGCAGCAGGAATAGGATGGAGGGGAAGACAGTGAGAATTGATAAAGCTAAGCGCGTTCATTCCTAAAGCAGAGATGTTGGCACCACTATCGAGTAGGCCTTGAACTTCGGTTCCATTAATAATAACCTTTGCATATGGGCGATTATCATCAAGGAACTTAATTGAATGACAAAATTTAGTACTAGTTATATTTTGATATATTTGGCGTCGCATTCTAAAGTAATTGATAGTACGACGAGTCCGGTGGTGAATTCTTGAGTCATTTATGTTTTTGTCTAAGTGATCTACTTGAACTGCGGATTCGGGGGCTGCATGAATCGTAGAGTCACATTCTGGGATGGAGGTCGATGTAGCATTGGTTTTGGAGAGCGACTCGACCCACCCGTAGTCGTCTCCTTTTGTAAGTTTACCGGAGCTGCTTTATTATTACAAAATGTGCAGTGTGGCTTTAAAACATTGGGTGCACCACAACCATAGCAAAAAATTTCAGTTCGCACGACATCGCAGTCCATATAAGGATGACCCGTCCTGTGGCAGTTCCAACAAACAGGAGCGCTTGATTTATTTGGTTGTGTTGATGATTGGGTTGAGGATAGAGGTGGAATTTTACTGAAAGCCTCCAAACTATGTGCATTATCTGACGGAGACGGAATTCCTAATTCTTGTGAAAATCTAACTGAACGTGGATCACTTGATGTACGTGAGCTGATGGTTGAAGGTTCATACGTGGAGTAAAAATTACCTTCTGTTTTGTCAGGAATATTTATTTCATGCACTCGAGGAAAAAGCGTGCTGCGTTGCATTAATTTTTCGGGAATTATTCCTACATTTCGCCAGGCATCTTCGGTTGCAATACATATGCTAACGAGTTCCGCTACTGAGTAAATAGGTCTTCCGGCAAGGTGTACTTGCAATCCTGTGCGCATATTTCTTTTCAATATTTCGAGCAGCTGAAGTTCAGAAAATGGGACTTTTAAGGGTAAAGCCAATTTGATAATATCATAGTAGAATTCGGTGAACGATTCTCTGGGATATTGCTTCCGTGCGTCAATTAGCCGTAGTATATCTACGTCAGTACGCCGATCCTGAAACCGGTGGGTGAAGGCGGTTTTAAATTGACTCCAATCACAATTGGGATGACGTTCGAGAACGAGCCAATAATGTTCACTAGCGATGCCCTTTAAAAGTGAAGGCATGTCATTTAAGAGTTGTGACACCGAAATTTTGTTAGTTGTGGCTAAGTGTTCTGCACGATATAAAAAATTTTCAACCGCTAATCCCGAAGGTTGCCCGTCAAATGAAATTCCCCACTTATGTACAGGGGTAAAACGTGGTCCATATTCCGGTAATCTCGCGGATTGTAATGAGCTAGAAATAGGTGGCAATGATCCGTCACTAAAGCTTACATTTCTGGCGTGTCTAGTTTGTTCTTGCTGTCCAGGAATCAACTGACGCTCCTTTTCGGGTTGTGTCGGCTTAAGCTCATTTGTAATTCGTCCCGTTGTTAAGCTGTTTGGCATTGAGGGTGGTAATAATGGAGGATAATGGCTGGGCACATTTGCGTTGCCAGGATGAGGTAACTGATACGAGGGAAAGGGTAAGTAAGAATAATTATAAGGGAAAGGAAGCAGAGATGGTTGTATGGGAAAATGGGGAAGTTCGGGAACGTTGGTTTGGAATGGAATCATTTCTTGAGTCCTTGGTTGTCTCGATTGCAGTGGTGAACTTTGTTGTTGAACTGTCTCGACGAAGTTGGTTTCGCCTAAATTAACGTGGGACTGTCCGGTTACGTTCCCATTAGGGTTTTGTAAGGGTTGACCGGACAACGTTAGGCTATTATCATCTCCATCTTCAATAATAATTGGTTCGGGTTCAGCAGCCGAAAGATTAAACTGTGCTGGTTGCGGTGCTGATAACATTAACTCCAATAGACCGTCTGGGTCAATTTGAGTGGCACTCACCTCGAAAACTGATTCTTGTGGTGTTCGTTCTTTAGAAATAAATCTATGGGAAACATTTAATAGTGTAATACACGCTTGTACCACACTGGTGGCGGGAGCTTTAACAATATCAAGAAATCCAATGCGTAGCCCTCGTTCTTGTAAGTGGCATAATTTGGATATTAAAGCGGAAAACTCCACAGAATTAAACACTGAAGCTTGGATACAATTCAATAGTTTAATTTGAAGAGTTTGCAATCTAAAAGCGCACTGGGTGACTTCATTGTGGGGCTGAACTAAAGCTTGCCTATGAGGTGTAGTTGGCTTTAAATCTGGTGCCTTTGATTCGTTTTCAAGTGCCTCCTCTAAAAGTCGCGTTTGGGTCTTTACGTCCAGGGTACCACTGATTTGGCGAATTTCAAGTTCGATGTTTAGTTCGTCTGGAGACAGATCTTGAGAACGAATTTTAAAGTTAGACATATCGATGTATTAACAAAACCAAATAAAAATAATATCAAAAAAAACTTTAAAATAATAAAAAAAAATCTCAGTATGAAAACCCTTATTAAATACCGGAATAGAAGATAAAATTAATGATGCTTTGAAGACAAAAAAAAATAACAATCAATACCGTATAATAAATGATTAAATTTATGAATGGGAGGATGAAGTTGGTAAGTCCGATCACCGACGAGTAATATTTCCGTATTTAATTCGTTAAGTTTGATCCATGTCTCGAGGAAGGAAGAGTGAAAGATAGAAAATCTGGTCGCGAACAAATAAATCGACAATAGAATGTATTGGAAAAATTGCGCTAGATTAAAATATAGATGTTAACCAACCGTTCTATCAACGGAGTCAACACGACGTTAAGTGGAAGACATTGCAGCCTTGCAGGTTAACACTATTTATATTTGACTGCCTTTAATGAAACCGCAAAACCACATAAAGTCAACGGCCTGAAACCGGAAAAAAACGCGATGGTGGTTTCATTAAATTATAGCTACTGTAAAGGGCATTAGAAAATGGTAGACATTTAAATATTATCGGGGAATAAAAATCCATACAATGCTTACAACTCATTCAACAGAATCGAAATCTAGAAAAGCTGCGTGTATGGAGGGTCAAAGTTTAAATGAATTGAATGCAATTATAAATATTAATTAAAAAGATTAACTAATCAGACAAGAGCCAATATAAAAAGTTCAAGAAAAATGAAATTGAAGATAATTAGCCAGTATCGTAGTTTGGGCGCCATCTGTAACGATTTTGTAGTGCTATGAGTGGGATCTGAAGAAAACTCCGTCCAAATAAATAGCAATCGTTACCGAAACATAACTTTCAATTATTCAGAGCTTTGGAAGTGGTCTGATTTCGCCGGCTAAAGGCTCAGGGATTGGGGTGGGGTTTTCAAAGTTGAATAATTGCTCGATAGACCACAGGGAAAATAAAAAAATGAAAGAAAAACTAAGGAAAAGACACGAGATACGGATCACTTACCATCTCAGATGATGATCGAACTTACCCCCTTCATCCTCATATTTTATAACCTTTTATTTTCTCATGCTGAAAACAAACGAAGTGAAAATAATACGAAACAAGTAGATGTGCAATTCATTTGAAGACCAAGAAAAATGAAAACTTAAAAAGTTTGAAAAATTCAATTTTTAAAGTAAATACTAAATTTATTAAGATTGAATGTAACATTTAAACCGAAATTTAAAAATGAATTATTATTATAGAAATCGAAACAATATAATATTTTAACCTAATGACGTCATACTAAATTAAGAGAAAAAATATAACAGTTTAATCAAAAATTATTCCTAAGGTTTAGATAAACTACTTACTAATGCCCGACACCATAATATATTATTAAAAATAATTTAGATAATTATATAAAAGGAAATTATGAAATTTAAGATAAATTTAAATGAAATGATTTATATTATAATATGATATAAAAAAAAACCTGAACGATGCGATGTATATGTCTGCCGATGTCCCTCGTTGTGTGCACCTTATCAAATTTTATATCCATTGGCGGGAATATTATTGTAGCGATTAGGTTGATGTTTTTATATTATGGCTTTAGTAATTAAGATTTTTTTTCCAATTTTTATAAATATTATTCGATAAGTAGAATTACGTTATTATTTTAGTTTGCTTTAGCATATTTACAGATTAGTATTTACAATGTTATGACGATATGGGATCAATATGTAATTAGAATTACATATAACAGTTTCAATTTTATTAAAGTTTTTTTTTATAACTGCATGCTCACATTCATTATTATATTTTGTCCCATCGAAACAAAAAAAAAATATTCACTACACTATTGATCATTTCTACAAATACTCGTGTGTGGTTACGGTACGTATACACTATTTTAATGGCTAGTTTCTGTTTTACAGATTGGTCACATTTAGAACGGCACTGATCGAAATACGTACATTTCACTTATGATTTATGTCACCCCGTCTGTTTCATTTATATCACCACACTACGCGAATATTATTATTCGAGAAACTTATTGTTAAGTGTGGCAAATATTCGAGGCCATATTCTCTCTTACAATAAATCATTTGCTATTTAAAAACTAAACATAATACTAAATTCACTTATAGCCTAATACAAAATTTGTCACAATTTCTAGAATTATTCACACACTACAAGTTCAGTTACTTTAGAAATTGAATTTTGTTTATTGAACTTGATTGAACTAGGTATATTTTTATATTTTTTTTTTATTCCACAAGATTTTCACACTAATCTTAATTATGTAAAATTCACTTATTATGGCTACTTCAGCACAAGAAAACAACCAAAAAAAAAGTTCAAAATGACTCTTCAACTAAAAAAAAATTAGTTACGACTTGCGTAGCTTACACGATACTTCAAAATTTTATTGTTTTGATCCATGTGCATTCAAAAATTTTTCTTTTATACCCCAAGATGAACGGGTTATCCCACCATAAAATTTGACCGGTATATTTCCCCACATAAAATCAAAGTTATAGATATTATTATTTTTGGTTTTGTTTTGTTATCTTGTATAGAGTTTCACGTTATTTTATAAAGTAGTGTGCAGGTGCTTATCAGGAGTTTAATACCCAGGAACGATGAAACACCGATCGTTACAACTTGTACATACAATATAAGTCGTGTTTACAATTGATCGATCCGTTGAATTTTGGTTAATGTTGTGTATTCTAATCTGTTTAAAGGTTATTCCTTATACTAAGTACAAAATCGCATTATTATGTAATTATTATTTGCGATATGTTTTTGAAGTACAATAGAATCTGTCTTAAGCAGATCATAATTTCAGTGTATTTCGTTGTTGAAGACCCATTTAGCTCTATCCGATGGCCTATTTAGCTCTTTTCGCACATGCGAATCTCGAAAAGTTCGGGATTGTCTTATTAGAATTTTAGAATTTCGAGTAAACTACAAAAAGCTATGCGTTTTAAGTAACGAAGCTCATTTAAAGATCAAATTTAGTTAGCCACTGCCACTTTTCCGAACTCCACGAGTTGCTCATCCTATATTTTTAATCTTTGTAAAATGTTTGGGTTAATCTTGAATAGAACGGAGGAAATCACGTCATTTCTCATTGCAACGCGGCGGTTCCAGTATTTCTTGGAACGTTTTAAACGATCTAACTTTGCCAATGATGGGGCATTATAGAAATGTTCAAGAGCGACAGAAAGAGAAAGAGGATTGGATGGGGAAAAAAGATCGGGAAAGGAATCATTACTGGCAGACGAGCTTACTTCTTCGTCGGATTCAAATAGGAGCGGATTTCCGCGTCCGTATTGCTCGCTGCGTCCTCCTGAATCGGTTTGAGTGGATTTGTCCGTTGTAACATCAGTCTGGGTTGCGATTGTGGTTGTGGTGATTCTCGTGGCCCAGTCCTCCAAGAACCACTGTTCTGGTTTTCCGACAATCTTGATTGAACGTTTCGTTCTTAAGCACAGCGTCGACATCGCGCAGATATCGTCCCTCGCAGCCCACATCGATAACAAAATAATCCGACTGGAGCCAATTGACAATCCATGATCGTGTGACCCATATCCGAACAATTATAGCAAACGATATTTTTACTGTAATTTGCATGTTCTTTGTAAACTAATCCAAAACTGTCGGCTGGGACTTGTCCGCCCGGACGTCTCGCCGCTGCCAACGGATACCTGCTCCCCGTTTGAATGGCGGATACTGAATTATCGGGTAGAACATCAGTTAAGGGATAATTCTCATAAGAGTCATATGCTCCAACATCATCATACGGACCACCTGTTAACTCATTGATCACGCGTCGTGGATGGATTGCAGGATCCGCCGGAGCTTTGAGCCGCCGGAAAGACTCCTCCCAAGCCGAACAGCTTTTGATTAGTTCGTTGATGCTACAAAATTGTCGATCGGTTAGATGATATTGTAGCGTCGGCTTCATATTGTTCATGAGAATTTGGATGAGCTCTTCGTCTGAGTACGGCGTTCGACATTGTAGAGTAAGCGTCCACACGTGGTTGTAAAAATCTAGGAAGCTTTCGTTCGGTTGCTGTTTCCGGGCTTCGACCATCCTTCGAATTTCGTAGTTAGTGCGGCGGTCTTGAAAACGCTCGATCATACCGCTTCGTAGTTCTGACCAGGTAGCGTGCGGGTTGTGTTTACGAAACGTCCAGTACCACTGCAGCGCGATGTCTTTTAAAATGGTGTGGAGCTCTAACAATAAAATTTGT
The DNA here is from genome assembly GCA_947310385.1 of Nephrotoma appendiculata. NCBI lineage: Eukaryota > Metazoa > Arthropoda > Insecta > Diptera > Tipulidae > Nephrotoma > Nephrotoma appendiculata. The sequence continues at coordinate 3,518,180 of OX371226.1, forward strand.
TCGGATAGTCCCCGAGATGAGGCGATGGTGTCCACTTAGAATAAGAACATATCGATGTTTATGCCCGATGGAGAACCAGTATAGCTTAGTCCACTTCCGGATAATAGACGCCGATCGATGAATTTCGGTGAAGCTGGTGAACTTGGTAGATGTCGGAGGCGCCCGATACTGTACGGTTGGAGTCGGGATTTCTTGTGAGAACGGGTTATTACCGTCAATCTGAGTGTGCAGGGTGGTTTGCCGTTGATCCAAACTTCCCAGCTGTTGTGATACTAACTCGAACTTTCGCAGCATAGATTCCAAAAGTGTGGTTTGTGCATTGGCCACTAGAGCAGTCTGTACGTTGGCTTGTTTTGAAGCGAGCGCTTGTGTCAAACTATCCACCGGGATTTGGTCCAGCAATTCCTCTAGCGTGGACCTTCGTTCAGTCGGCCGTGTTTTCACGGAATCGTCATCACTGCCTAAATCGTCGACCACTATGTCCTTATTTTCGTTGTTCAGGTCGTCTGGTGGAGGTAGATCCACCGAATCATTCAATTTGTCGTGGTTTTGCAGATATATCTGCAGACTCGTCTGTAGATCCTCACATGCTTTAAGAACCTGCCGTGCAAAATCCTGATATTTTGGGGAAGTTAGAGCTCGACTAAGGCGACCAGACAGATGCAACAAACGAGAGTGGTATCGCCGGGCCGTTTCAACGGGGTCCTCGGTTTCCTTATCCAATTGCGTGATCTGTTACTTTAACGTCCTCAGTTTTCGTTGGCACGCATTAATTTCGATATCTGGCCTCTTTGCCGCACTTGTATGCATCCGGGATGGTATTAACTTCGTGTCGGCCTGCTCGCTTCGGATCGCTTCCTCGAGTTGATGCTGGGCATCGGGCGTGTCGAAACGAATATCACGAAGGAGATACTCCACTTCCAACTCCTCTGGTTCTAAAAGTGTGACGTTCATTTCGGATTAGGTAGGGATAAGGGAATAAACTCGCTCGGTTTAACTCGGCGAATAGTATTGACGTAGTCTTTATTAAGTTTCTTCAAAAATACAAAAAATTTTAATTCAAAATAACTCTAACTTAAACGGAAGGTTTCAAGTTAAAGGAAATACAACTAAAGATATTCCACACCCACTATAGCTATATAAAACGTACAAAAAAAATTAATAATAAAAGGAATGACCTTGTAAAGTGTTATGGAGTCAGTATTTCCACGATTATTTAAACACGGATAAGACGAGATACCCTCGAAAATGGCGCTTTTCGATGAGAACCTATTTTGGAGGGGCTCGTTAAAATTCAATTACAACAAAAATTCAACCAATGAATCTCAAATCGCGAAAAACAACCAGAAAGTTACCCCGTGCGTTGGATAATACCAAATTCGAATATGAATTTGGTTAACTTCCACTCGATCCCACGGATGATTACGTTGGATACGTGGTTCTACGTCCGAGTTATCCCACACTGTACGTCGTCGAGGTCTTTCTGGCGTATCACACGGATTTGGATTCATACAAAAATAATAATAAATAAAATTTAATAATAATAATAATAACGTAGATAATGAAACTACCAACACACCCAGGTAAGGAGGCAAAGTTTCAAGAGAAAAATACAAGTAAGATAAATAAAACAGAAGGAATGTGTTTACACCACTGAATACTCACCTGTATCCTGACGTTTCTCATCCTATATCATTTCGTAAAACACCTAAAAAGGAGAAAGCATCCGATGGAGCATAAAACTTGGCATCATCAACATCATCGTCAACATCAACACCTACAAAAAATAATTGCATTATATAAAATTAGCATTAATACTTACCTATGTTGCGTAGGTATCCAATTATGTTCCACACCAAATTATCTAAAATACGTAGAGTAATGATCAGTTGATAATATTAATTAAGATACTTTGATTAACTTACTTACCGTAAACTATTTAAATTTTATATAATTTGGTAATATTTTGACACTTTGCAAACGTCAAAATAACTTGTTCCACTATAAAACCTGCTCAACATCAACTAATGATCGATATTGCAGATATCTACCGTATCAACTTGCGGCTAATTCAACTGCATCGAACATCAGTTTGTGTTGAGGAGCATTTAACAATCAATATTTTATAGCTTTACTCCACTTATCATTGTAAACTCCACATAAATTCATCCAATGGAAATAGAAATTAATGTAAATTGAATAAATTTGTGAACATCAATGTTGTCACTATTAATCGGTAGATGTCACTATTAATCGGTAAATTTAAGTTATTTTCATTATTATTTGATAGATGGCATACTAACTTTATCGGTACATTTATTTTATTGTTGGCAACATTGAGTATTTTAGTTTTTTTAATGACACGACGATTTTTCTTCACATTACTTCTTACAACCACAGTGTCAACAAGTGAAGTAGAACAAAATTTGTACAAATTAAATTAAAAATAAATTATTAAAATTAAATATCAACATACGGCATCCGTGTGTTTTCATGGTCCTTCGAGCCGGATCCGTGCTTCAATAATTACAAAACTACACCACCAGTGACGCCGCAGTTTTTCGTGCGTAATTAATTCATTATACGGTATCCAGAAAAGTTGCTATCGACAAAGCCACTTATTTTCGCTCGCGTAAAGCACGCTAATGTAATGGGCACATCCATTATTGCTGTTTTAATTGCCGCATAGACGAGTGCGCATCAAGTACGCTACAATTCATTGGACACCAACCACGTTTAATCATACTGCTGGTATTGTGGATAGCTTAAAGTTTAAAGTGATTGTGAAACGCCGGAAAACACGTGTTTTATCAGCAGCAAGTGCATACAAAAATAATTACAAAGCTACATCACTAGTGACGCCGCAGTTTTCGCGCGTAACAAAATCATTCAGTGCCGACGCAGGTTTCGTGCGTAATTAATTCATTATACGGTATCCAGAACAGTTGCTATCGAAAAAGCCACTCATTTTCGCTCGCGTAAAGCACGCTAATTTAATGGGCACCTCCATTATTGCTGTTTAATTGCCGCAGAGACGAGTGCGCATCAAGTACGCTACAATTCATTGGACACCAACCACGTTTAATCACACTGCTGGTATTGTGGATACAAATTCCGCTATCATTTATTACCATCAAGTACATCATTGAGGAACATCAGCGCAGTAAATCGATAAGTATAATTTTCATTTTTTATACTTTCAAATTTGTTTGTTTTTGCCATTTTTTGTTTGTTTAATTGGGTGTGCAAGTATCGATTTCCTTTGTCGCTAACTAAACGGTACGAAGCATGGCGACTAACGCAGTACAGGCACGTGGTCGCGTCATGGTTTCTTTAACCGTAATAAACAAATTCGCATTTGCAGTTAATCAAGATACCGCAATTTGTGATATTGAGGTACGACTAAACAAAATGGATGATCTGTGGAATAAGTTTCAAGCTTATGAAACTCAAGTTGCTACCATACTTGACACCAATCCCAATGCAAATGTTGAGCTCAAGCAGGAAGAATTTGAGAATAAATTTTTCGAGGCAAAATCCAAATTACTAGAATGGTTTCGCAAAAACCAGCCACAAGTAAATCCATCACCCACTCATAATAAGTCGTTTGATCAGTTGTTAGACCAACAACGGATATTCTTGAAAAGTCTTGCTGATCATACACAAGCTATTAATGAACGGTCGATGATTCAAGCTGCAGACAATATTACAGTACCACGTCTGTCTTTCGTTAAGTTTGAGGGAGATTATGAAACCTGGCCGTCGTTTTATGATCTATATTGTACGTCGGTGCATAATGTAGATACTCTTTCCCAAGTCCGTAAATTTCAAATTTTAAAAGGAATGCTAAAAGGTCCACCGCTTAATATTATTCGAAATTTTTTGGTGACTGAAGCTAATTATTTTGAAGCTTGGGACAAGTTAGTTAAGCGATATAACAAAAAACGCCCTATCTTAACTTCACACATCGATCGTTTCTTCAATCAGCCTTCAGCAAACAACGGGTCGCCTGAAGCTCTGCGTCAAATAAGGGACACAATCAACGATGCGAAAACGGCGACCGAACAACTTACCGAAATGCTGTCTAAGCTTCGCAAATGGAAATCGAATTCATCAGAACTTTTGAACAACATTCCAGCTGAACAGAAAGAGAAGAACAGTTTGTGCATCGATGACAACAGTGAACCAGTTAAAACATTGGGGCTTCAATCGAACCCTCTCAAGGATACATTTTCATTTAAAATTAAATTCACAGATACAACTACTTCTTCAAAGCGCGAAATGTTGTCCCAGATCACACGAATTTTTGATCCAGTAGGATGGATCTCACCAGTAGTCATCGTACTCAAAATAAACATGCAGAAACTTTGGCTGAGAAAACTATGCTGGGATAACCCACTTCCTACAGATATAAAGCAGCAATGGATGGCAAATAAATCAGCAGTACACGAGTTAGAAAGTATACAAGTTCCGCGGTTTTTGATGATTACACAATCAGCGTTCAATATAATTTATTAAATCAATTAATTATTATTATCAATTAATTTCAATATAATTTATTTATTGAATTTTGTTCAGCTGTAATTTATCTCCGTACCATCCATCAACAGGGCAATCGTCATACCAGACTTGTCATATCAAAAACAAAAGTATCACCATTAAAACAAGTTGCTCTACCACGGTTCGAATTATGTGGAGCGGTTTTACTGAACAGGTTAATCAAATGCACTGAACGAGCGTTAGAAATCAGCAATGCGCAATGTTTTGCCTGGACCGACTCAAAAATTGTCTTGTCTTGGCTTGCTGATGTACCTCGACGGTGGAAATGTTTCATTGGAAATCGCAATCCAGCTGATATCGCTTCACAGGGTGTAACTCCTCTACAGCCTATCGAATGCCAGGAGTGGTGGAATGGGCCATATTGGTTGATCAAACCGATAGAACAATGGCCAGCAATAAGGCAAGTTGAATTAACCAACTTAGAAGAATGTCATATTACATTAGCTACACAACTGAATGAAAAGTCTCCGCACCTGCTTGAGAATCTCTTTCATAGAATTGGGTCTTTCACGAAGATAAAACGAATTTTGGTTAAGATTCTTATCGTTAAAAAATTGTATCGAAACCAAAACAGGGTGGATCTATTTAAAAGGGTTGAGTACATATGCATAAAATGGGCACAATCTGAGGGATTCCATGATGAGATCAAGTCGTTAAATCAAAACAAAAAAATTGGCACAACCAGCAAAATTATATCGCTATCTCCTTTCTTAGACAATGAAGGAATTATGAGAGTTGGAGGACGTTCAACCAATTTAGATGTCTCTTATAGTTTAAAACACCCTATAATTCTACCAAGCAAACATATACTAAGTGAAAGGATAATACAAGAAAGTCATCTGCGGTACTTGCACCCAGGGCCTACACTACAAACGAGTATCCTCCGACAAAAATTCTGGATTATTAACTGTCGGAATATGGTTCGCAGCTACATTAATAAATGTGTCAAATGTCGAATAAATAGAGCAGCTACCTCACAACAACTGATGGGCAATCTACCTATTAGCAGAATAACACCGAGTCGTCCATTTTTACACACTGGCGTAGACTACGCGGGTCCATTGTTTCTGAAATCAAGAGTTGGGCGAGGTCGCATTCCACTCACCAAAGGATATATTTGCCTTTTCGTTTGCTTTTCCACGAAGGCCGTTCATATTGAGCTTTGTCATGACATGACGGCAGAGGCATTCATTGCTGCGTTGCGGCGATTCACGTCTCGAAGGGGTATTCCACTTGAAATCATCTCCGATAATGGGACAAATTTTGTGGGAGCTCGGAGAAAACTCGGCGAATTATATGAATTATACCAAAAATTTTATGAAAAAAACTTATATCTCATTTTATTTCACAGACTGAAATAAAGTTTACTGTCAATCCAGCTAGAAGTCCACATTTTGGAGGGCTTTGGGAAGCCGGCGCTAAATCGATCAAACATCATCTCAACAGGGTCACACGCAACACCACAATGACCTCAGACGAAATGCAAACATTATTGGTTCAGATTGAGGGCATTCTGAATTCCAGGCCGTTGTGTCCAATGAGCAATGATGTAGACGACCTATGTGCATTAACTCCAGCGCATTTTCTTATTGGCGAACCCATCACCACTATTCCGGAGCCAGCATTGGGGCATATCAGCGTTAACCGGTTGTCCAGGTGGCAGAATGTACAAGCTAGGATGCAGGGATTCTGGAAGCAATGGCAAACAAATTATCTGCACACGTTACAGCAGCGTCGAAAGTGGACTGATCAACAAGAAAATCTAAAAATTGGCGATCTTGTACTCCTGAAAGAGGACAATTCACCCCCTGCTACTTGGCAAATGGGACGTATTATAGCATGTCATCCTGGTCAAGATGGCTTAGTGCGTGTAGTATCAGTCCGGACATCATCAGGTATTTTTAAAAGACCGACTGTGAAGATGTGTTTATTATTGTCCGACGAAACCAAATCACTCGTATCATTTTTAAATGTATTAAAACCTCGAGGTTTTAATAGTCCGGGAGTATGTTTACACCACTGAATACTCACCTGTATCCTGTCGTTTCTCATCCTATATCATTTCGTAAAACACCTAAAAAGGAGAAAGCATCCGATGGAGCATAAAACTTGGCATCATCAACATCATCGTCAACATCAACACCTACAAAAAATAATTGCATTATATAAAATTAGCATTAATACTTACCTATGTTGCGTAGGTATCCAATTATGTTCCACACCAAATTATCTAAAATACGTAGAGTAATGATCAGTTGATAATATTAATTAAGATACTTTGATTAACTTACTTACCGTAAACTATTTAAATTTTATATAATTTGGTAATATTTTGACACTTTGCAAACGTCAAAATAACTTGTTGCACTGTAAAACCTGCTCAACATCAACTAATGATCGATATTGCAGATATCTACCGTATCAACTTGCGGCTAATTCAACTGCATCGAACATCAGTTTGTGTTGAGGAACATTTAACAATCAATATTTTATAGCTTTACTCCACTTATCATTGTAAACTCCACATAAATTCATCCAATGGAAATAGAAATTAATGTAAATTGGATAAATTTGTGAACATAAATGTTGTCACTATTAATCGGTAGATGTCACTATTAATCGGTAAATTTAAGTTATTTTCATTATTATTCGATAGATGGCATACTAACTTTATCGGTACATTTATTTTATTGTTGGCAACATTGAGTATTTTAGTTTTTTTAATGACACGACGATTTTTCTTCACATTACTTCTTACAACCACAGTGTCAACAAGTGAAGTAGAACAAAATTTGTACAAATTAAATTAAAAATAAATTATTAAAATTAAATATCAACATACGGCATCCGTGTGTTTTCAATGGTTACCTTGTGGTGGTTTGTGGGTCCAGTATTCCCACGATTAGTTTAACGACGATTAGGACGAGATACCCCCCAAAGTGGCGCTTTTCAATGAGAACCTAATTTGGAGGGGCTCGTTGAAATTTGAAACGATACGAGAGAACAAGTAAATAAGATCCAAAACTACCAACACACCCAGTGGTATGCAGGCAGAATAATAAATTCAATAGAGAACGATGCAAAAAAAAAAATGAAGTACTAACTGTACCCGCGGGTTCCAATACAACCCAAAATCAAAAATATCAAAAATATCAATATATATTTAAAAAAAAAAATTAAATCAAACAACAAAACGGATGGTATGATGAGAGTGGAAACCCCACTCCGTGTCGGCTAAAATAATAAAATAAAAATAATAATAATAATAAATTTGTTGTTCCTCAAATTTCGGTCTAGAAATTTCGGGGAAAGGAAAAAAATGAAGCTAAGTACTAAACCCCGGACAAATGACATCCGAGCTCCACCACAATCAGACACAACACAGTGGAAATGGTAGGAGCTCTTCAGTCGGATGTCTGAAGAATAGGGGTATGACCCCTCCCATCTACGCGCAATCAAACAGCCCGTGCTGGTTGCGATCGCAGATGGGGAATGTCAACCGGGAGACTGGCTTTGGTGTGCGCGTCCATGCGAATTCAAACAGTGTAAAACACCGGTTTCGACACTGGACGCGCACGTCAAAGGGAGGGCAGCTACAAATCATAAAAATATAAAATATCAAAATTAAAATTCGCGAAATGTTTGGGCGCCACTGTTACAGGATGGCTACTGCCATCCTGCAGATATCACTAAGCGCATGCAGAGGCCTCCACGGTGATTTTTGCCGGCTACGTTCTCAGGGAGAAGTGCTAAGGTCGTGGGGTTTGAGGCATGCATGTGCTCCTGGCTTACACCGTGATGTTACAGAAAGTTGGGGAAACGCAAATAATAATAAAAAACCGAATGTTCCGCCGAAATTCGTCGGCCGGAACCTGAGGAACGAACAACGCAATCATAACCCGAGAGCGGTGCCTTGGTGCGCGCATCCATTCGAACTCAAACAAGGCCAAGCCTTGGTTACGAGATTGGATGCGGGCACCAAGGGACCGCAATCACTATGCCGACACAGAGGGAGTCTCCGCTCCCATCACACCGACCGAAAAATTTAATAATTCATTTTATAACAAAAACAAAAAAACGAAGAGAAACAACTTCCCCCTCCACCCGCACCACGACAAGAGAGAACGAGAGAGAGAGAGAGAGCAATACGTACCGAGCGTGCACCCGCTGTGCGGCGCTCGATTACAAAATTTAAAATTTAAATTTAAAAATAAAAAATGTAAAAAAAAAAAATAAATAAAATCAAATGAATAAAAAATATATAAAAAAAATCGTACCTTAAATACTACAAAAAAAAATTAATGTTGCCGCCTTGGTGCCGTCATGCCACAGGTGTCCACCACCCGGACCGTTGGGCGTTTTCCGCCGTAAACCAAAACAAAACAACCGGTTGGCTACCTTTCCGTTGCGGCAGACCACCGATAAATAAAATATATAGCCGGTTGGCTACCGTTAGTTGCGGCAGACCACCGAAAAATAAAAACCAATAGCCGGTTGGCTACCGTTAGTTGCGGGGCCTCTCCCCGTTACCAAAATAAATACGAATGGCCGGCTGGCCACCTGTTCGTTGCGGTGCCTTTCACCGATACCCAAAATAAAACGATCGTTGCGGCTTAGTGCCGAAAAATATTTTGGCCTCGACTGGCCGCCAAAATATGTTGGGCGTTGTCTCGCCTTATTGTCGCCGCCGCTGTGCCGCCCGGCACAGGTGCAAAATATTTACGGTGTCTCGGCTGGATTACTCGATATGGTTGCAAGGAATCGGTACTTACGCCTGAATAGGCGGTCACAATTTCCACAAAACACGCTTGAATGTAATAAGCTGATACCAAAATATTTTGGCTGGGTGAACCTCAACACAATTTTAAGTACTCGTTTTTTTTAATGACCAATTTTTCTGTTGCCATTTATACGTTGGTTGGTTGCAGTATTTTGTGGTTGCCCCCTTTGATACTGCACCCAAAAAAAAATAACAAAACTCACACACACACCGTAAACATAAGGAATACAACGGTGTAGTAAAATTCACTCGCGCCAGCCAATTTTAACAATAAAAACAGTTAAAATTCAATTTGTTGTTTTAGGAAGACACACACCACAAATTATAATTTTAAAATAACTTGTAAGAACTTGCAATAATTGAAATACCTAAGTATCACAAAATGGTGTTTCTGTTTTTAATAAAAAAATCGCTCGTGGACTTACGCCACTTCACTTCTCACACTATTTATTTTATTAATTCAATAAAATGCTTCGTTTTTATTTTGTTTTGTTTTAATTTTATTTATATCTTTGAAAAACAAACTAGATTCCAAATATTTTCACAAAACCAAAACTCTAAACACGACTATGTATCAAACAAACCAAAAAAAACTAGCCGGTTTTATATAAAATTATAAACGAGGCTTTTTTTATATCAAAATCCACAACTCGAATGTCCATCAAAAAAAAAAAAACTCTTACGCCGCACAAACGACGCGCAAAACATTCCAGAAGAATGTCTCTTCTTCTCTGTTTCTCGTTTACATCAATTCGCATTAATGTAAACGAGACGCATATAAGAAAAACATTCTTGTGGAATATTTTGGTTTTCGCACACCCGATACACATTGGTCTCGGTCCAGCATAACACAACACAAAGCTGACAACTATGCAATATGCTTCGTTGCTGTACTAAAAAAAAAGTACATACACAAACCACTTAATGAAGACACAACCGGAGGGGAATATAACAAAAAGCGCTTGTTACGATCACGTAATCGTAACAAAACCTAGGGGCAGGCAGAAACCGACATGGTGGACCACGGAGTTGGGAACCTATCGGAGAGCGTGCAGGACAGCCTTTAATAAGGCTAAGAACACAAGGGTAAATCGGGATTGGGATTCCTATAAGGAAGATTTGAGAAAAAAGAGTTGAGGAGGGCACAAAGGGGGTCTTGCAGACTCTTCTGTTGTAGAATAGAGGAGGTCTCTAAGACTTCTCGCCTTAGAAAAATTCTAACTTCTAACCCAACCAGTCCTAGTTACTTAATTAGGCCGGACGGGTAATGGACAGCTTCAAGTGCGGAATCATTGGAGCTTCTCATTGAGACTCATGTTCCGGGAAGCATTGATGGCTCGATGGAGCTCATCGAGGAACACTTTTAACGGATGTGAATGGCATCCTGGACAGGGAACGAATCCTATAGGCGCTGAACGGTTTTTAGCCTTATAAATTGGCGGGCCCGGATCGGATTATACCAGCAAAGATTCAAATTAACTCTGCAGTTATCCTTCCCTGGCTGGAGGTTATTATTTTCAAGGGATGTTTGCAACTGGTCTATATTCCCAGAAAATGGACGGAGGTCAGAGTGGTTTTATCCCGAAATCGGGAAAGGGCTCACAGGCTTATCCAAAGGACCTGAGGCCTATAACTCTATCGTCCTTTCTGTTGAAAACCCTGGAAAGATTGATAGACGTACTTATTCGAACAAAAGTTGAGCCAAGGAATTGGGCAATGTTGCAGCATGCGTACTGTAAAGGAAAGTCGGTGGACACAGCTCTGCACGATCTAGTATGCATGATTGAGAAGTTAATTTACTCCCAAGAGTATTGTAGGTACCTTTGTGAAGATAGCCCAATTTTCTATCCCCGAAAATCGAAAAAGTTTTTTATGGCAATACTATACATTTTATGTATACTATTGCGACATTTAATTATTAATTATAGCAATAAATCTAAATTTGGCAATTATTCCAGGACATTTTTGAAATGTTTTCAAATTTTTTTTTTACTTAGTTTGACACTTTCAGCCGTCTGTGAACTCAAAAATACAAATTCGTGTGGTATTGATGGAATTTCTAATATATGTAGTGGTTAAAAATGTGATCTTTAGTATTGCGCCTGTCTTAGCGTTTGTTTTTAATTTATGCCTTGCTAAAGGGGTGTTTCCTGATAAGTTAAAAGTAGGTATCGTGAAACCACTTTTTAAGAAGGGTTCGCGGGCTGACCCAAACAATTATCATCCAATCACCTTACTGAACACTTTCTCTAAGATTTTTGAAAAAATTATTAAATCCAGATTATTGAATTTTCTAGAGAAAACTAATTTTCTCGATAAACGTTAATTCGGGTTTATTAAAAGTTTTTCAACCGAACTGGCTCTTCTTTCATTTTTAATGCCTGTTCATAACAATTTGAATAAGAACCTTAAGGTTTCCGCTCTTTTCATAGATGTTACTAAAGCATTCGATACCGTTAATCATCAAGTGTTACTGGAAAAATTATCGCATATTGGTATTAGGGCAAAACCGAACACAATTATATTCTATAAGCCGTACTGTTGCGACACGCATGTAATTTTTCACTTCTGTTTATGTGTATTGTGCGTATACGAACATGAAATTTTATTCTCTATTTACTCGAAGTTGTGCATATGTTTCGTAAATATATTTACGTAAAAAAATGTTTAAAGGGAAAAATACAAAAAACAAAAACTAGGAGGTGTATTTTGTTTGTTATTATATAATTCAAAAGTGCATTTCGATCACGAATTTTTTTTAATTTCTATTTTTCATTATTGTTTTAGTCTTTTTATGCATGAATGAGGCGTGGCTACGCATATCTGATCTTCAAATCTATTTTGTTTTTTGTTGTTTGTTAAAACATAAAAGAGAAATCTAGAACAAATGCGTCATATTTGATTTCTATTGGCCGTATACAAATACTATCAAATAGAAGTTAAAAATGTACACCAATACTATCAAATAGGAGTTAAAAAGTGACATTATCCGCGTGTATAGCCGAGTATTGTACGGCTTATAAAATATAATTGTGTTCGGTTTTGATTAGGGGTATGGCACTTTCTCTATTTAAATCCTATTTATGTAATCGAGTTCAGAGTGTATGTATTAATCATATCCGAAGTAATGAGGTAATGGTTAATGTTGGGATTTCTCAAGGATCTATGTTGGGACCTCTTCTTTTTTGATTTATTATAATTCTATTTTTGATCTGGATTTGCGTGGTAATATTGTCGCCTTTGCCGATGATGTTGCGCTGCAGTATTCAAATGTGAATGTGGATTCGTTGAAATATGACGTTAAGTGTGACGTAAAATTACTAAAAAAGTGGTTCTACGTTCATTTCATGGTTCTTAGCTGCAAGTCTAAAACTATGGACTTCAATCTGAGTAGCCCTGACATTAATTATGTCTCAGTGACCTATCTCAGTGACCTACGTACTCATTGGCATGTAATGACTCTAATTGCAGTACTCTCTACGTTCCCATTGAAACAGTTAGTTCGTTCAAATATTTAGGTTTAAATCTTGATTCACAGCTTAACTTTAAAAATCACGTGATTAGTTAAAAACAGAAACTCCGACGTGCTTTAAGATCATTTTTTCATTTGCGTAATATCTGCAGCTCGGAATTTTTGAAATGTTTCTATTACGCTTTGGTTGATTCTCATCTACAGTACGGGTTAACATTGTTACGACTGTGTAGTCGCAACTACGATTTTTGTGTTATTTTATTCACCTCGGTTGTTGTCTTCGCTTTCGTCTGTTAAATGTGTGCTGAACGCACTCGCAACGTTTTGTTTTGTACCTCATCGTGTGGTGGCACAGAGGTGAGAAGAACGACGGGAGAGAGATAGCAATGTGTATCGAGTGTGGTGTGTAAGCAAAACATTCCATGAGAATGTTTTTCTTATATGCGTCTCTTTTGCATCCATTGAATTGATGCAAAGGAGAAATAGAGAAGAAGAGACATTCTTCGGGAATGTTTTGCGCGTCGTTTGTGCGGCGCTCGAATTTTTTTTGATTATTAGACAGTCGAGTTGTGATTTTGGATAAGTAAAGTTTGTGATTTTGGTTGTAAAAATTCAAGTTGTAATTTTGATAAAGATAAGTTTTAATTTTGTTAGCCATTTTTTTTTTTTTTTTTTTTGTTTATAAAAGAAAAAATTTGAGTTTTTGAAAAACGATGTGAAAACATCATTATTAGTAGTATATAGCACATAATTTGCCAAACCAAGAATTTGAGTAGCCAAAAGGCAAGCGTTTAACTACCCATAACGAAAAAAAAAAAGTTTATATGAAAGAATTGAGATGCCAAAATGTATATAAGAATAAAACATCTATAGCGTTGATTCAATGTATACGACATATGAAAGAACTGAGATACCAAAATGTATATAAGAATAAAATATCTATAGCGTTGATTCAATGTACACGACATATGATAGAACTGAGATACCAAAATGTTGAAAGAATTGAGATACCAAAATGTATATAAGAATAAAACATCTATATCGTTGATTCAATGTACACGACATATGATAGAACTGAGATACCAAAATGTATGAAAGAATTGAGATACCAAAATGTATATAAGAATAAAACATCTATAGCGTTGATTCAAGGTATACGACATATGAAAGAACTGAGATACCAAAATGTATATAAGAATAAAATATCTACAGATATAAAATATCAAGAATAAAAATTCGGTTTACTTTTGCTTTCTGTATCACTGTTCTTCTATATCAAGAAGAAAAAGAATATTTAAATAAAATTGATGATTACGGGCGGCATTTCATAATAATTAAATTACCAAAACAAGCATTTAATATACCAAAAGAAAACATTCAACTCGCCATAACGATAAAAATGTATATGAAAGAATTGAGATACCAAAATGTATATAAGAATAAAACATCTATAGCATTGATTCAATGTATACGATATATGATAGAACTGAGATACCAAAATGTATATAAGAATAAAATATCTTCAATACGGTAAAATGACCAGTTATTTTCATATCAGACGAAATACCTAAAATAAGAATCATTAAAATTTGGTTTACTTTTGCTTTCTGTCACACACTGTTCTTCTTTATCAAGAAGAAGAAGAATATTTAAATAAAATTTATGATTACGGGCGGCGGCGTTTCATAATAATTTTGTACTTTATCATTTTGTAGGAAAATATAAACATGTGATTTGTGTATGTGTGTGTGTGTGTGTGTGTGTGGCTATGTGATTCAGATGTCGTCGACATGCGCGGCGGTCCATGACGTGATGTTTCGCCTGTGCAAATTGCGGCAAAGTGTATAAATAGCCCTGCGGAAACCAGTTTCCCTATCCAATACATTTAAGATGTTAAATCTTGAAACACCATTCACAATGATGATTGCCGGCCCCTCCGGATGTGGTAAAACATCGTTCGTATTAAAGCTTTTACCATTGATTCGAGGAATATAAACAAGGTATTATGGTGTAATGCGGAAAGCAATGCAATACCCATAAACGATTTCAATTCTGAATACGAAATTGAGATATTGGAGACTGTACCATCCTGATAGAATGGCATCCTGGACAGGGAACGAATCCTATAGGCGCTGAACGGTTTTTAGCCTTATAAATTGGCGGGCCCGGATCGGATTATACCAGCAAAGATTCAAATTAACTCTGCAGTCATCCTTCCCTGGCTGGAGGTTATTATTTTCAAGGGATGTTTGCAACTGGTCTATATTCCCAGAAAATGGACGGAGGTCAGAGTGGTTTTATCCCGAAATCGGGAAAGGGCTCACAGGCTTATCCAAAGGACCTGAGGCCTATAACTCTATCGTCCTTTCTGTTGAAAACCCTGGAAAGATTGATAGACGTACTTATTCGAACAAAAGTTGAGCCAAGGAATTGGGCAATGTTGCAGCATGCGTACTGTAAAGGAAAGTCGGTGGACACAGCTCTGCACGATCTAGTATGCATGATTGAGAAGTTAATTTACTCCCAAGAGTATTGTAGGTACCTTTGTGAAGATAGCCCAATTTTCTATCCCCGAAAATCGAAAAAGTTTTTTATGGCAATACTATACATTTTATGTATACTATTGCGACATTTAATTATTAATTATAGCAATAAATCTAAATTTGGCAATTATTCCAGGACATTTTTGAAATGTTTTCAAATTTTTTTTTTACTTAGTTTGACACTTTCAGCCGTCTGTGAACTCAAAAATACAAATTCGTGTGGTATTGATGGAATTTCTAATATATGTAGTGGTTAAAAATGTGATCTTTAGTATTGCGCCTGTCTTAGCGTTTGTTTTTAATTTATGCCTTGCTAAAGGGGTGTTTCCTGATAAGTTAAAAGTAGGTATCGTGAAACCACTTTTTAAGAAGGGTTCGCGGGCTGACCCAAACAATTATCATCCAATCACCTTACTGAACACTTTCTCTAAGATTTTTGAAAAAATTATTAAATCCAGATTATTGAATTTTCTAGAGAAAACTAATTTTCTCGATAAACGTTAATTCGGGTTTATTAAAAGTTTTTCAACCGAACTGGCTCTTCTTTCATTTTTAATGCCTGTTCATAACAATTTGAATAAGAACCTTAAGGTATCCGCTCTTTTCATAGATGTTACTAAAGCATTCGATACCGTTAATCATCAAGTGTTACTGGAAAAATTATCGCATATTGGTATTAGGGCAAAACCGAACACAATTATATTCTATAAGCCGTACTGTTGCGACACGCATGTAATTTTTCACTTCTGTTTATGTGTATTGTGCGTATACGAACATGAAATTTTATTCTCTATTTACTCGAAGTTGTGCATATGTTTCGTAAATATATTTACGTAAAAAAATGTTTAAAGGGAAAAATACAAAAAACAAAAACTAGGAGGTGTATTTTGTTTGTTATTATATAATTCAAAAGTGCATTTCGATCACGAATTTTTTTTAATTTCTATTTTTCATTATTGTTTTAGTCTTTTTATGCATGAATGAGGCGTGGCTACGCATATCTGATCTTCAAATCTATTTTGTTTTTTGTTGTTTGTTAAAACATAAAAGAGAAATCTAGAACAAATGCGTCATATTTGATTTCTATTGGCCGTATACAAATACTATCAAATAGAAGTTAAAAATGTACACCAATACTATCAAATAGGAGTTAAAAAGTGACATTATCCGCGTGTATAGCCGAGTATTGTACGGCTTATAAAATATAATTGTGTTCGGTTTTGATTAGGGGTATGGCACTTTCTCTATTTAAATCCTATTTATGTAATCGAGTTCAGAGTGTATGTATTAATCATATCCGAAGTAATGAGGTAATGGTTAATGTTGGGATTTCTCAAGGATCTATGTTGGGACCTCTTCTTTTTTGATTTATTATAATTCTATTTTTGATCTGGATTTGCGTGGTAATATTGTCGCCTTTGCCGATGATGTTGCGCTGCAGTATTCAAATGTGAATGTGGATTCGTTGAAATATGACGTTAAGTGTGACGTAAAATTACTAAAAAAGTGGTTCTACGTTCATTTCATGGTTCTTAGCTGCAAGTCTAAAACTATGGACTTCAATCTGAGTAGCCCTGACATTAATTATGTCTCAGTGACCTATCTCAGTGACCTACGTACTCATTGGCATGTAATGACTCTAATTGCAGTACTCTCTACGTTCCCATTGAAACAGTTAGTTCGTTCAAATATTTAGGTTTAAATCTTGATTCACAGCTTAACTTTAAAAATCACGTGATTAGTTAAAAACAGAAACTCCGACGTGCTTTAAGATCATTTTTTCATTTGCGTAATATCTGCAGCTCGGAATTTTTGAAATGTTTCTATTACGCTTTGGTTGATTCTCATCTACAGTACGGGTTAACATTGTTACGACTGTGTAGTCGCAACTACGATTTTTGTGTTATTTTATTCACCTCGGTTGTTGTCTTCGCTTTCGTCTGTTAAATGTGTGCTGAACGCACTCGCAACGTTTTGTTTTGTACCTCATCGTGTGGTGGCACAGAGGTGAGAAGAACGACGGGAGAGAGATAGCAATGTGTATCGAGTGTGGTGTGTAAGCAAAACATTCCATGAGAATGTTTTTCTTATATGCGTCTCTTTTGCATCCATTGAATTGATGCAAAGGAGAAATAGAGAAGAAGAGACATTCTTCGGGAATGTTTTGCGCGTCGTTTGTGCGGCGCTCGAATTTTTTTTGATTATTAGACAGTCGAGTTGTGATTTTGGATAAGTAAAGTTTGTGATTTTGGTTGTAAAAATTCAAGTTGTAATTTTGATAAAGATAAGTTTTAATTTTGTTAGCCATTTTTTTTTTTTTTTTTTTTGTTTATAAAAGAAAAAATTTGAGTTTTTGAAAAACGATGTGAAAACATCATTATTAGTAGTATATAGCACATAATTTGCCAAACCAAGAATTTGAGTAGCCAAAAGGCAAGCGTTTAACTACCCATAACGAAAAAAAAAAAGTTTATATGAAAGAATTGAGATGCCAAAATGTATATAAGAATAAAACATCTATAGCGTTGATTCAATGTATACGACATATGAAAGAACTGAGATACCAAAATGTATATAAGAATAAAATATCTATAGCGTTGATTCAATGTACACGACATATGATAGAACTGAGATACCAAAATGTTGAAAGAATTGAGATACCAAAATGTATATAAGAATAAAACATCTATATCGTTGATTCAATGTACACGACATATGATAGAACTGAGATACCAAAATGTATGAAAGAATTGAGATACCAAAATGTATATAAGAATAAAACATCTATAGCGTTGATTCAAGGTATACGACATATGAAAGAACTGAGATACCAAAATGTATATAAGAATAAAATATCTACAGATATAAAATATCAAGAATAAAAATTCGGTTTACTTTTGCTTTCTGTATCACTGTTCTTCTATATCAAGAAGAAAAAGAATATTTAAATAAAATTGATGATTACGGGCGGCATTTCATAATAATTAAATTACCAAAACAAGCATTTAATATACCAAAAGAAAACATTCAACTCGCCATAACGATAAAAATGTATATGAAAGAATTGAGA
Source organism: Nephrotoma appendiculata (assembly GCA_947310385.1). Classification (NCBI taxonomy): domain Eukaryota; kingdom Metazoa; phylum Arthropoda; class Insecta; order Diptera; family Tipulidae; genus Nephrotoma; species Nephrotoma appendiculata. Next base: position 3,536,605 of record OX371226.1, read on the forward strand.
TACCAAAATGTATATAAGAATAAAACATCTATAGCATTGATTCAATGTATACGATATATGATAGAACTGAGATACCAAAATGTATATAAGAATAAAATATCTTCAATACGGTAAAATGACCAGTTATTTTCATATCAGACGAAATACCTAAAATAAGAATCATTAAAATTTGGTTTACTTTTGCTTTCTGTCACACACTGTTCTTCTTTATCAAGAAGAAGAAGAATATTTAAATAAAATTTATGATTACGGGCGGCGGCGTTTCATAATAATTTTGTACTTTATCATTTTGTAGGAAAATATAAACATGTGATTTGTGTATGTGTGTGTGTGTGTGTGTGTGTGTGGCTATGTGATTCAGATGTCGTCGACATGCGCGGCGGTCCATGACGTGATGTTTCGCCTGTGCAAATTGCGGCAAAGTGTATAAATAGCCCTGCGGAAACCAGTTTCCCTATCCAATACATTTAAGATGTTAAATCTTGAAACACCATTCACAATGATGATTGCCGGCCCCTCCGGATGTGGTAAAACATCGTTCGTATTAAAGCTTTTACCATTGATTCGAGGAATAAACAAGGTATTATGGTGTAATGCGGAAAGCAATGCAATACCCATAAACGATTTCAATTCTGAATACGAAATTGAGATATTGGAGACTGTACCATCCAATTTCGATAATTTGGACAATGTGTTAATTGTGCTCGATGATTTAATGGCCGATGCATATAATAAGAATGTTTGTGAGCTATTTACTAAAGGCTCGCATCATCGACGGATATCGGTGATATTGATTACGCAAAATATATTTCACCAGGGTAAATTTTGCAGAGATATTTCGTTAAACTGTAAATACTTGGTTGCGTTTAGTAACCCGCGCGATAAATCACAAATCTATCCACTTGCGAGACAAATATTTCCTGATAGTGTAAAAGAATTTGTGAAAGTATATAAGGAAGTTACATCGCAACCGTATGGATATTTGTTCATGGATTTGACACAGGAATGCAACGATTTATTCCGCTTCCGAACAGATATATTTAATACGAAATATGAAACGTGTTATGTGCCATCAAATCAAATAAAACATTTAGAACAGTATGAAACGTTTGAAGGTTCACCGACATATGTTGCATGTATTAAAAAATTGTAAGCCTTGCATACGAAAGAGTATTTTACAAAACGGTAGTGGTGATTTAATAAAAACATTGTGTGAAGTGTGTTTAAATGTGTTAAAAGGGAACGCTAAAATATCAAATAATTGCAGAAATCAGTTACGAAAACATAAAAAAGTTCTACGACAACTAGCTAAGCCGTGTGGTCATTTATCAGCTAAACGTAAAATATTAATTCAAAAAGGAGGATTTCTACCAACTCTTTTAACAGCTGTATTATCGGGTATTGTGGGAAAATTCCACCGGATACATTTGAGCGTTGGAAGAAATTCATAGTAGAGGATAAAAAATTGTCGAATCTAGATCGAGAAATGAAAAAAATTTTGTATGATAGTAAATTGAACACACTGAGCAAATGGTATCATTATCGTCAAAATCTTTTAAAATATCTACATACAAAAAGAAAACATAATAGATTGTTCAACGAAGGTTTTTCTGAAACAACTCCAATAAAAAAAAATCTACATACCTCTGCTACTCAAACCAAACCTGTAAAATATACAGATAATCAAATACAGACATCACCAACCGAGCAAAACAGTGTTTCAACCCAACTGTCGCGTAAAGATCATGCTAAACTAATGAAGACATTCCAGGAAATACCATCAATAGAGGAATTTTCTGAAACCTCAAACCGTTTTTCTAGCCTCGAAGATGAGAGTTCGAGCATTGTAGATGAAAACGAAATGGTAGAGCTGGACACAGATGACATTACACGAGCAAGAGCATTAGAAGGACAGCACCACTCAGTTAAAATAACGAAAGAAAGAAAGTCAATGGATCCCGGTGAATATAGGGTGTTTGAATTAAGTAATGGTGAATATGTTAATGTTCCTGTTCTAAAGCAAATTGTTACACGCTCAGCGCTTAAGCGTGGTAATATATCGGGTAATCCAATGCAAACTATATTGAATTTTCCTCCTAAGAAAAAAATAAAGCGCAAGGCTAGTACGAGTACACCGTTAAAAAGCCAACAGAAAGGAAAAGGTCGCAGTATCCCCTGGAAGTCCTATAAATATAGCATGGTTATTATAGAATAATAGTTATTTAGATATTATTTGTTTAACTGTACAACGCGAACGTATGAAAAAATGCCGACAAGACAAAAATCATTTTTTATTACACTAACTACATAGTAACACATCACTTAATCTCTATCCTAAAAATACATTATCGAAATTTACAACAAAACTACCAATAACTTTAGATTTTAAAAACACTACAAATAATGATAGTGATAATTGGTATGTTGGTATCGTTAAATTTGCCTGTACAAAAATTGAAAGGAAAATAAAATCATTACCGCAATCTAAAATTAAGTTCATCGATGAAGAAAAAAGCGTTTCACATGATACATTCGTGACAGTAAAACAACCAAAAACTAACTATGATATAATTTCTATATTGTACCTACAAAAATCTACAAACGTATTCGAAATTGTTCAAGGCAAAAATTTTTTTGATCGGTATACAGATAATAATGTAACACTGCCTAATATCGTAATTCCGCCACAAAATCACGTTAGGATCTTAGTCGATAAATTTGTTTGTAAAGTACCATATAACAAGGAGTATGCGATGAGAGAATTGTTTGATTTAATTTTTTATCAAATACCAAAAAAAGATAGACTTAGTGTTATGGAGAATTTAAAGAAATCAGTTGCAAAACCAACGGACAAATTAGATGCCGGCGCAAAAATTATAATTGGGAGAATGGTAGAAGAAATACCAGTTCAATTAAGCAAAGATGACAATGACGATCCCGAATACGGTGTACCTAATTATATGTGTGTTTATTGCGATGCAGTACAACCACAAATGTTTGGTAATGTGATGGCTAGAGGAATGCTTATGCACCCTGTTAAATATCAAAAACAATATGATGATTATCAAAACTGCGATATTACCAACATTCAATATCTACCTCTGGAAAAGAGTCGAATTACTGATATAAGTATTTTAATAGCTGATGAAAACGGTGAGCAAATTAATTTTAAAAACGATACGTTTAGCACAATGATAGTATTACATTTTCGTTGTGATAAAAGTATATAAAGGGGGGGGGGGGGGGGGGGAGAGGAACAATAAGTTGTATTCACTATTTACAATGCACACAAACGCTTACATTAAGTATTACAATAGACAGCAACGAGGAGGTACAATTTTGAATGATGAAGAATTTGGTAATCTACTTAGGTTGCCTAAAGTTTATCAGCGGGGACACGGTTTGGGAGGAATTTTTGGAAGCTTCTGGAAATATTTACAACCACTTTTAATGAAAGGCGCTAATTTTTTGAAAGATGAACTATTAGATCCAGGAACGGATGTTTTGCGCAATCTAAATACAGAAAAGCCTATTAAAGAAATTCTTCGAGACAGGTCCGTGCAAATGGTCGATAAATTGAGAGATAGTGCTGTTAATAAAATAAAATCTATGACTGGTTCTGGTTGCCGACGACGCAAATGTATCAAAAAACGTAAATTGTCGCAAAATACACAGAAACGAAAAGTTCAACCCAAAAAAACAATAAATAAGGAGGTAAAACATGTTAACTCACAGTTACAGACATTAGCAGTACGTGTAAAGAGATCTCCTCGACAACGCTCTAAAAATCGGGATTTTAATAAAAGAGCTCGTATTCTTGATATTTTCACATAATTTGTAACAAATAAAATAATTAAAATGACTTTTGTGGAATGTATGACTTCGGAATTAGATCTTTTCCAACCCCGCAGCGTACAAACAAATATTTTAAAAACGGAGGAAGTGGCCTACAAACCTTTGACAAGTTTAGAAAATCAGTCATTCATTGAATTTGTCGTTCATGGACACAGTGACACCTATATAAATTTATCGTCAATAAACATATGCCTAAAAGTGCAGCTGACTAAAAATAATGGAGAACTTTATAAAGAGGCGGACAAAGGACAGCCTGGTGTGATTAATAATCTGTTACATTCATTATTTCAACAAGTAAATGTAAATTTAAATGGGAAATCCATAAACTCTTCGGATGGTAATTACAGTTACCGTGCATATATAGAAACTTTACTAAATTTTGGCGAGGATGCTAGTAGAACACATTTGGAATTATCAGGATACTATGTAGACAAAAAAAACTTGATACATTTAAAGATCTTGAAGGTTTAACTAAACGAACGGAACTTTTCAAAAACAGCACCATAGTAGAATTATACGGAAAGGTGCATGCAGATATGCTAAATCAAAATAAATTGTTATTAAACAATGTTGACGTAAGATTGAAGTTTACACTTAATAAGCCAGATTTTTATCTTCTAACCGATACTACAACCGACGCAACAGCAGTAAAAATAATAGAAGCAACTCTATATGTAAAACATTGTACCATAAATCCTAATGTTCTGATTGCTCAACATAAAATGCTTGAGCATGTAAATGCACAGTACCATTACAAAAGATGTGAGGTAAAAACATATACAGTACCAGCAAAAGGTAACTCAATAAGTCTGGATAATATTGTTTTGGGTCAATTACCAACAAATTTAATCTTCTGCATGATCGACAATGATGCATATACTGGTACAAAGAAAAAGAATCCATATAATTTTAAGCATAATAAAATTACTTCGGCAACATTATATGTGAATGGAATGCCCACGCCTAGCGCACCTATATTAACCGATTTTTCCAACAGCGAAGAGTATGCAAGAGCATATGTTTCACTATTTTCAGCAACAGGTTTATTGCATTCGCCTCAAGGAAATCAGATTACATTAAAGAAATGTATGGTCATGGTTATTTTATATTAGCATATGATCTTACACCAGATTCATCGGCAAATGATGGTTGTTCCTCACTAGCCGAGCGAGGTAATATAAGGCTTGAATTACGATTCGAAACTGCACTTGCAAACACCATCACATGTTTAATCTATATGGAGTATATTGCGTTATTAGAAATTGACAAAGATCGTAATATTATTTTGGACCATTAAATTGTGAATTATGAATACTTTAGAAATAACAAGAATTTTGTCAAAAAATCGTTTAACCAAAAACTGTTTTCGTGGTGTATACTCAATTGATAAAATACCGAATCGAGTATATAGGAGACTTGCAAGCTATGTTATAAATACTGACCCATCATATCTACCTGGTACACACTGGGTAGCAATTCACTTTCCTAAGAGGCGAGGACCGGCTGAATTTTTTGATTCATTTGGTCGTACCCCTGCGTTTAATAAAAGATTTATAACATTTTTAACAAACAACTCCAAGCGATACATATACAACACGAAAGAATTACAAGCCCGCTATAGTTTAATGTGCGGTAAATATTGCTGCCTCTATATTTTAGATAGATGCAGTGGCAGAACAATGAAAGATTTTGTGAATCGTTTCAATGACAGTATGCCAGAATTGAATGATAAAAACGTTGGTTATTTATTCAACAAACATTTTAAAAAGACTAAAACAAAAACCAAGAAACGAGCACGAAAACGTGTTAAAACATGACAAAAACATGTTTGGGTAAGTTCAATTTTTCACAATTATTTTTTATATCTATTTATGTAAGTAATAAAATACATTGTAATAAAAAACTATCAACAGATTTTTTATTTCAATACTTGTAATTAAAATCAGAAAAAGTACGAAGATGCGTATATCTAGATTGTGTGTAATAATTTGTATATAAAAGGTGAAATTAAAATATTTACCGCCATTCGTTTATCTGCTGAGCATTTTAAAACAAACATTCTTCAATATAATGGATACAGTACAGGACAAAGCAGAGGAGGTTCAAATAGACAAATGCCCGTGTTGTAATGCATCCAAAGAGAAAAATAAAGATTGCACCCCGTGCAGGATACGCTGGGATCAGATAATCACGGAATGGCTACTTGAAAAAGAATTGAAATCTCTATCAAGATTAAAAATTTTATAAATATGTATATAATAAAAAATCTCAGCAATATTATGATCAATTTATTTCGTTTTATTTTCTTCATTAATTATGCTTTTGTTACAAAGGCTATAATATAAATCATTAATTAATTTATCCTTAGATAAAATAGGTAATTCATTGAATAATCGGGAATAGTTGCAGTAATTACTTCCATTCGATATTGGCGAGAAAAAATCCTTGTAGTCCAGTTTTGTGCTGTTCTGAAGAATACATTTATTCAAGTATAAATTGTAATAAGCACTTATTTCCTTGAGGGTTAACATATACCAACTGAATATTGAATGTAACGGCGGTGCCAAGTGCCACAATTTGTCCCATTCTCGACTGTTCAGCTTGATTTTCGATGTTGTCGCAGCAAAAATAAAATATTTTTCCTGATTGTGTATTGAGAGTTTAAACCTTTTATTGTTTTCATTAACTGCTTTAGTGTAGTTTTCGTTGGCCGACTGCTCCTCATTCTCAAAAAATTGTTGAATATGCCCGGTGCAGTTATAAAAATAATGCCAATCATCCCACGACAGAGACTGATATTCTTTACCTTTAATTAAAATAATTTTAGGGATGAAATTTTCTGAATCGTATCCGATTATGATTAAAGATGTTTTATATTCGTTTAGAAAGTAAACATAGGATAATAATAGATCAGGTACAGGACTTCTGTATTTAGCTTTTTTATTTTTTTCCATGTTACACTCCATTTTTTTTTTGTGATTTAAGAAAATTGATTAAGTTCACCGTGAAATTATATTTTTAGACTGAGAAATAATAAAAAAAATGTCCGCATTATATAGCTGCGGGTGAAAAAAACTCCCTATATAAACAACAATGCACTGAGTATAGAATTTATAAAACATTAGTATGGAACGGCAGCAAGTTGTAAATGAACTACACAAACCTGCTAGAAAAAATTTCCCTTGTAGACGAGTTATTACTAAAGGAATTGATGATCTATGGCAAGCCGATCTAGTCGAACTAGGAGCTTATCACAAACAGAATAATGATTATCGTTTTTTGTTAGTAGTAATCGATACATTTTCAAAATTTTGCTGGGTCACACCTCTGAAAACAAAACGGGGCGAAGAAATTTCAAGAGCTTTGCGTGAAATTATGGTGACAAGTCGCCGTACCCCGAAATATTTACAAACCGATATGGGAAAAGAATTCTTTAACAGTATATTCAAACGTTTAATGGATGATTTTAATATCAATCATTATTCTTCGTACAGTTCGCTGAAAGCAAGCATAGTGGAACGATTAAATCGTACACTAAAACAACGTATGTGGAAAATTTTTAGTTATCGTGGATCTTTCAAATGGTTGGACATAATTCAAACAATTGTTGATCAATATAATCGAAGTAAACATCGTACAATAAAAATGGCTCCAATCGATGTGACAAAATTTAATGAAAAATCGTTGTTGAGAGATGTGTTTAACTATAATCCAAAAATTGTGCAGAACACTAAATTCAAAAAAGACGATTATGTTCGAGTTAGCAAATACAAAACAATTTTTGATAAGGGCTACACTGCAAACTGATCCACGGAAATATTTCAAATAGCCGAAGTGAAAAATAAATCACCTGTGACATATTTGCTGAAAGATTTTAAAAATCAGCCAATTGCTGGTCGCTTTTATGAGTTTGAATTACAGAAAACCAAATATCCGGATGTCTATCTAGTGGAAAAAATTATAAAACGAAAAAACAATCAAATACTAGTGAAATGGTTAGGTTTTAATAATACACACTGAAACGGGTTAGCCTCTTACCTATTGAGGCCAGCCCGGTTTCACAGAATTTGCCACTACCCATGTTCGCACTCCTTGCGGCATTTATTCCCGCAGCTCAGTCTTTTAGAGGAAAATGGCGTGGGTATTGGAGTGCATGGATAGCGGCCTTGCTAGCCGCAGAAGAAAGAGGGAAAAGTTGAGTGGGGTAACGGACCCCTACATAGTGGCAGTGTCGTCGACCCGTTATGCGGATCGAGTCGACCGAGGTTGTATATTATGGTGTTTACACCACCATATTAGATCAATTAATATGGAAACAAAAATATATTGGCCTCTGGCCCACAACAGAATTTAGTAAGTATTTTTTTTTTTTGGGTACCACGGCGGTTTTGGCAGAAGGGGAAAGAGTGCCTATGTCACAACATTCCCGTCCCGAGAGACAGCCAAAAGAACACCGTGTTACCTGGGCCGTAAGAATTAGTATGGTGAGCCCTGTATACTTACCAATTTACCGCTTTGTTCTTCACAAAAACCCCAAAAAAAAAAACACACAATATTTTAATTAACACAGAAAACTTTTATTCATTAAACAAAAAAAAACCAACCAAAAACAAAAAAAAACTATGTATTTAGCTTAATTATCCGCCGAGCTGAGCTATACTACACGGATAATTAATGGTCACTGACTGCCTCAACCAAGAAAATTTCGCGGTATTTATTCCAAAACTAATTACTTGTTGAGAGAGAGAATTTACATTTTAACCCAGTGATTAAAATTGTTCTCTCAATCAACTTACATTTTATTTTTGATGACAATCCAGAAAACTTTTAGAAACCGCGCATGTTGTGAATTTCCGGCTCGTATTTGCTACTAGCGGAAGTTTGTACAACAACAAATACAGATGGTTTTGATTTTCACATAGGTTGACGTATTCGTAAATATGTCAACGCTATACATAAATAAACCACTTGCATTTATCGTGTACTTGAAAAATGTAGAGATGTCGAATTACATAAACTATTTACGCTTGCCCACAGAAACTCATTAAAAAAAATTCTAACATGAATTAATTAAATGGCCTTGTAGTAAATAAACGTAAAAAAGAAAATGTGAAGACGTAGCATGACTGGTACATAAGTTAGATATAGTTAGAGAATTATCTCCAAAGTCATGCAGATAAGAAAATTATTAGTTTTTTTGTTTGGGATAGGTTAGTAACGGAATTAAATAGAATTCCGTTACAGCGTGGGGAAAACCCAATCCCTGAGAATGAAAAGAGATCTCATGCTCTGTTTAGGGGGACCTGGTTTAATGAGTCAGTCTGTACGTACTTGAAGTAGCCCAACGTGGCGGACGCCCCACACCCTGAGAAAGTCTCAAAGCCGGGCACTAAAACTTATTAAAATCTAACTATTATTTACTAAAATTACTTATATAAAAATTACATGGCAATGCAAATATTTTTAAGAAACTGATTGCTAAGACAAATAAAATTATACTACATATAATTAAAAGTTAGCGGTTTTATTTAACCTAAAATTTTGAGAATAACAGCTACTGCACTTACAAAAATAATAGAAGGTTTAATTTGAAATCTAATTTATTTAACAAGAACTTGCGAAGATGGTTAAAGTTAATGTGATTTGCATTGTGAAGTTGAACTGGTCCCGGATGCTGTCTTGTTTGGTTATGCTGAGCGTCGAGTAAGGAACAGTAACGCCGGCATTTTCGTTGCTGCTTATTGTTGCTTCTATCGCGTGTACTCGATGTGAAGGATTGCTTTCTTAATTCTGGCTTGGTATAAATTTTATGGGAACCAAACGTGGTAGTTTATTGGCCTGACTACTATTACCACGATGTGTTTCATAGAAAAACTGGCTTGTTAGATCTGTTCATCTCTGCTACGGTTTAGTTGATACAAAACCGAGTCGAACTACGTTGGATGAATCTCCTATCCTCATGTGTGATGTTAACGCCATATTTATATTTGTTCTCTAACTTCATGAAGAAATTGTCCCTTTATCTTGTTTAGAAACTATAGCTGGTGATGATTGAAAGTCACGGCCTATAATATCCCTCACGTCGATTTTGCACGGCCGCTATGTTCGAGTTACTTTCACGTTTTGTCGCAACCCTTGTTTAATTTTGAAGCTCCGCAGTTACTGGATGATATTTTCAGTTTGGCGATTTAGAATCCAAGTTTTACTGAAATGTATCGTCTGCAATACCAAATGTATTTGTTATCTGATTTAATGCGAATAACCAGAAAGACTTTTGATTTGTTTTTGTCATCTTTTGCCGATGGATCAATTTATCGGATATACAGTCCGATGTTACTAACAGGTGTTCGATTATTCCAACGCAATCTGGCGTGGAGTACACACATAGTGACTCAATCTCAATAAATGTGCTTCTCAATGACAATTTCACATAATGTTGAATGAATTTGATAGTACCCAGAGATCCGAGTGTTCGTGTTATCCCCGCATACGCAACTGTTCCCCTCGCGCTACGCATCGGTAGTATGTTTCGTTGCTGCTCTTAACATGGTACTCCTTTATCCCGCCCTATCATGTATCACATTATCTTTACCATTTTAATTCTATCCTTATTAGATAATACATTTTTTTTTATTTTTATTTTTTTTTTTTTTATATGAATTTCTTTCTGAAGGAAGATGAAACTGGAGTTCAAAACTTCTATACATAGCATTTTAAATTTGAACATTTGTTATAGTCCTTAACTTAACTTACTGATATCTATTATTATTGATGGCGCTACCTCAATCCCATTTTACTAAATTATTTGAATGGTGTTGAGCTAACCTCTTTCTAGATCTACTCATTTACTAATTTATTAAACTTAATTTTATATTTCCCTAATCCTAATGTCTTAACTAATGACGCTGGTATATTCATAATTGCGCGCGTAATATACCAGCCTTCACTTTACCATTACATCATCTATGTAGATGCCCAACTAAACATAGATGGTCTAATGGGAAAGTGGATGATGTATACGACCGCGTTTTCTCCGGCGGCGCTTCCAATTTCTGTGGAAAATCATCATTAGAAACTTTCGATTGTCATACACTTTGTACCCGTGTGTATGTTTTAAGTAATTTAAAAACTCCCTATTGGCAGATTGTGTCCTACCACGTATTGTCTTGGTATCCATACATTGGACTATGAATCGCCTCAATGTTTGTCTGATTCTTAATTGCCTTTTGCTATATCCATATGGTAATGCCTTGTACGTTTTACACCTCTTTTTCTTTCTGCGAGTTGAGCTTTTTTTGTTTTGTGAGGCTCGTATTTTATTTTTATTATATAATTTTATGGACATCCCCCTGAGGTTAGGTTCTGATGCTCTATTACGTGATGAAGGTATTAGTCTCGATGAAGTACCACTAAGTGATAGCGCATTAACATCAAAACGGTCATCTACACCTATTTCCTTACCGCTCGTAATCATCTCTTGCGGCGTATCACTATGATTTAATTCGGTGTCATTAGCAATTTTTAGCTGCGATGTAGATTGCAACGCCACAAATTCAGAGTTTTGAGATGATAGCGTCTCAGGTACTCGGTGTACCAACTTCTGTTCACCAACCTGGTCAACCACACCTCCCGCAGGATTTTCATCCTCTTTTAAAAGGCAAATTGACGATGAGCTACTTGATGTTATGACAGCAGCACTACATACGCCATTTGAATTTAATGTTGATTGAAACGTTACTTGTGATGTTTTCGACGATGGTTTGGTACTATTTATATTTTGAGCTACCTGATCATCATTTGTTACTAGCGTGAATCCCGGTAATGGTATTTTTGATGTTATTTGAACTAAACTATGTGAATTAGTTGAATGAGCAACTGTTGGTGAATCACCTACTGGTTTATTTGGCAGGCATTGCTTCTTGTGCAATTTTTGCATTAGCCTGAGGTGTTGTTCACTGCGCGCGCTCATTTTTATTGTACGCACTTGACGCAGAGTAGATTAACGCACTATTTGGTGACAAGTTTTGAACCTCCTCCAATCCCCTCAAACACGCTTTAGCCTCTTGTTCAGGTATTTTGATGACCAAATCCTCTAATTCTTCTTGAGCTTGCTTGGATGTCAGCCTACCCCGTTTGACCCGGCCTATTATCCTTCCACTTTCGGTTACAGCTTCATCCAAGCTCTCGAACATCTTAAATGTCTCTTGGGTTTTACTTACCCTATTGGTTCTACCCTGAATATGCACTAGTTTTGCCATCCCCTCGGGCAACCAATCGGCCACAGCGGTATTGTTCCTCAGATTCTCGACCATCCCTTGACACAGCAGTAGAAGTTTCTTGATGCATGCCTCTATCTCACGCTGCGGTTGTTTTTGCGCGGCGGCATGTGCCTTAAATGGCGCTAGAAATGGATCTTCGCGCTCTACTTCTAATCTGCGAATTAACACTTGCTTCAAGGTTTGGGATACTTCCTGGTTAGCCTTAACTACCAGGTTGCGCACCTCCAACTCTATGCGCAACTCGTCCTCGCTCAATTTTTCTATGTTGAACTCCATCCTGAGACAGAGTTCCTAACTTATAACTTATTTAAATAAAAAAATTATGATTACTATAAACCTAACATCTTATAAAAAAAATAATTCAAAATATATACAACCACGGTTTATTCCGACCCCCACCATGGGTCGACAATAAGAATACCACTATTATTGGGTCAAACAAGGAAAAGGAAAAGGAACAGATTTATAATTTTGATCAGCTTGCTAATCTACCTTCAATTATGCAGTGGGCGTCCCAACTACTTACGAGTGATCCTCACTGCCATGTTGGTTAGACTAACGAGACTGATTACAGTACCTCCTTGATCATGTCATCAGCCTTACCCTCGTTCCACAATCCAGATTCCTATCCTACATTTGGAGACAATGGATCGTGTGAGTGATAAGTCAGAACTGGCACGCAATAGTCCGATATCTACGAGGCCAAATGCTCAGCTCTCGCGGCCGGATTATTGTTTTATCAAGAAGGAACGATAACTCGCCGGCTATCGCTAAGATTTCCACAACGTGTCCCATAACCTACTTGTAACTTATGTCCAAAACTTGGGGTCATATAACCGTCCACAATCAGAACACAAGATTGAACAGCTACAAGTGCTATGCCCTGGACGTACTTAATCTAAAAAGGAGGACTGGTGAACCCATCCCTAAGGATGCAAATTTAAAATTGAATTAACGAGGTGAAATACAGCGAAACCTAACTAACGTTGTGGGTGGAAATCTACTTTTTAACCAAATTTATCCTCACTTGGCGTAACTTCTTACTACAAGCTGGGTTATTAAAACTGAGGAAAAATTGAGGGGGCAATCTTTACCATCTGACCGGGATATGGAATGATGTTTCAAATTTAACTGGGAATGTGCAGCCCTTTATACCCCCGGTATCTTCCCCGGCCGAGAAAGAGATATGCACATTGCTCCAGGGATCACACCATTCACCCTTGCCTGTACAGAATTGAAAGATTGTTAGTTGTACCAGGTACCGAAAACCGTACAACTCGATAATTAATTCTTGAGAAATGGTTGGTGTTGCTACTACCGAAATTTTTTTTTTTCTTTAACATATCGACAACATTTGAGACAGTGGTTCATTAAATGCACGCATTTAAACGCCATATGAAACAGTGATGCCTATACACCAACAATTTATTTACATTGGAAACAGATGTTGTGTTCCAGTTTATGACAATCCTAAATACATAAATTTTAAATTCCAAATGCTATCACGAATGTTGGTTTATCCCCCAGAGTGTGGGTTGGGACATGCCACGGATAAACCAAGAATTCGAAAATCGAGCAATGCAACTTAAAAGTTTTAGATTCACCCCGGTATGCTTATGACCCACCACTGAATCTGGTCAGGCATGCCTCTAGAGCATGACCGCTGCCATACTCATACCGGTCAGAATCTCATATCTGTATTGACAAAAACTTATAAATAAATCATTTAAATAAATTGTTAAAGACAGGGAACAGATGTTGTGCCCCCTGGTTTGGGCGCCACTTGAAACGGTGGTGCCTACATAAATAATTTTAATAAATTGTGGAACAGATGTTGTGCTCCCCGTGTTTGGGCGCCACTTGAAACGGGTTAGCCTCTTACCTATTGAGGCCAGCCCGGTTTCACAGAATTTGCCACTACCCATGTTCGCACTCCTTGCGGCATTTATTCCCGCAGCTCAGTCTTTTAGAGGAAAATGGCGTGGGTATTGGAGTGCATGGATAGCGGCCTTGCTAGCCGCAGAAGAAAGAGGGAAAAGTTGAGTGGGGTAACGGACCCCTACATAGTGGCAGTGTCGTCGACCCGTTATGCGGATCGAGTCGACCGAGGTTGTATATTATGGTGTTTACACCACCATATTAGATCAATTAATATGGAAACAAAAATATATTGGCCTCTGGCCCACAACAGAATTTAGTAAGTATTTTTTTTTTTTGGGTACCACGGCGGTTTTGGCAGAAGGGGAAAGAGTGCCTATGTCACAACATTCCCGTCCCGAGAGACAGCCAAAAGAACACCGTGTTACCTGGGCCGTAAGAATTAGTATGGTGAGCCCTGTATACTTACCAATTTACCGCTTTGTTCTTCACAAAAACCCCAACAAAAAAAACACACAATATTTTAATTAACACAGAAAACTTTTATTCATTAAACAAAAAAAAACCAACCAAAAACAAAAAAAAACTATGTATTTAGCTTAATTATCCGCCGAGCTGAGCTACTACACGGATAATTAATGGTCACTGACTGCCTCAACCAAGAAAATTTCGCGGTATTTATTCCAAAACTAATTACTTGTTGAGAGAGAGAATTTACATTTTAACCCAGTGATTAAAATTGTTCTCTCAATCAACTTACATTTTATTTTTGATGACAATCCAGAAAACTTTTAGAAACCGCGCATGTTGTGAATTTCCGGCTCGTATTTGCTACTAGCGGAAGTTTGTACAACAACAAATACAGATGGTTTTGATTTTCACATAGGTTGACGTATTCGTAAATATGTCAACGCTATACATAAATAAATCACTTGCATTTATCGTGTACTTGAAAAATGTAGAGATGTCGAATTACATAAACTATTTACGCTTGCCCCACAGAAACTCATTAAAAAAATTCTAACATGAATTAATTAAATGGCCTTGTAGTAAATAAACGTAAAAAAGAAAATGTGAAGACGTAGCATGACTGGTACATAAGTTAGATATAGTTAGAGAATTATCTCCAAAGTCATGCAGATAAGAAAATTATTAGTTTTTTTGTTTGGGATAGGTTAGTAACGGAATTAAATAGAATTCCGTTACAACACAATTCTTGGATCAACAAAAACAATTTTATTTAAACTTTAAATTATACAATAAAAATTCTTAATAATAGAAGACATAAAAAATATAGTATGATTACTTTTATTTTAAAACATATATACATATTTATTCTATTAATATCCATACGGTTCAGTTCCAAAATCCTCTAAACAAACCCGCTTGTCGTATGTGAATCTAAATTGTTTTGATTCATGATGCGAAACAACTTGTAATGACTTGTTTCTTTTGATTTTCTTATAATTATGTATCGTGCGGTAGCCTGAATCATCGATATTGATTACCATATTTTTAAGAGTAGAGAAATTTAATAGTTTTTTAGAGTCTATATTTAATGTTATTCCCTTACATTTGGCTACCTCAAAATATTGATTCGTGTCGGGGTTGAAAACAATGTACCCGTAGCTCTTTGGACCAGTGCTGGCAAACTCAGTAATATATGCGTTTTCACCATAACCAGATATTTCATCTGTCAAGTCACCGGTAAAATTACCCGTTTTCAAACAACATTTATTTCTGAGATCTGCATCTTCTACGAAAATAATAGAATCGGTGTCACAGTAAAGAATCTTGTTAGGTATTTTCACCAGCTCACTATATAATTTAATACGTGCATTGGATGTTGTAAATGCACCTATAGCCAGTGATACATGTTTTAATTGATCAACATAATCTTCGGTAGAATGCTTCCAGCTAACCCATAGGACATCTTCTATAGGTAAAACATCCGTGATAACAATACCTGCAGATAAGACTAAAGTATACAAGTCGGATACATTTTGGATGATAGTAGTTTGAGTCCTATCATTTCTCTGAATAAATTTACCCCACAAAGCATTTAGAGCTAATTTACTGCAACCCCTCTGCGATGGATTGTAATGAATTGCTCCTTCATCTAGCTGAATACCTTCGTTATTAAAATATTCTTTAATAAATTCAGTCTTTTCCGATTCCGTTTTAATATTATCAGGGTAACCACTTGCATGTTGCTTTGCTCTAAGAAACTCATTCACGTATTTTGTAAATACACCACCCTTTTTTTCGTTTGCATCGTACTGCGAAATTTGATATTCCCATACTTCAAATATCGTACAGATTTTATACCTATGTTTTAACACCAGCTTAACCTCATCCAATACCCATGTACCGGTCAACATTCTTTCTGATATTTCATGAGAACATCTTTCTGTGATATTTTGAGTCTCGGCACATGTTCGGCATAGTGGAAATAGAAGTTTATTGTTGATTTTAATAGGAAGAATAGGAATTAACAGCTCGCGCGGCGGTGAAACCGAACATTTTATTAAGCCATCCATTTTGGCAATATCCAAATTTTTGCAATCATCCTTATAATATACTTTAGGATGTCCGACTGGATTTTTGCATGTTTTATTAATGTAGGGGTATAACGAAGTAAAATCGTAATAACGAATTTTTTCTCCTTGTTTTGCTTTATAATATACCCTAAATGTTTCTGTTCGGCCACCATAAATTGCATCTATTGGATTAAGATATTTATTCAGTATTTCAGGGTCGTTTTCAAGAGATGTGGCGATTTCAGGATTTGTTTTTAAATAAGTTTTAAAATTACATTCCCAATCTTTTATAATTTTATAACCTAGAGATGCTATTAAATTCAACCGCAAGCACAATTGATTGTATCTTGTTTCAAACGTATCATTCCCTTTGAGCTGTTGCTTTCTATTTAAGAAACATTTCTTACAACCATGCCAAAAACATCCCAGAAATTCGTAGACAGTATTTGTATCTCTACAATAACCATCTACGTAATATTTTGTCGAAGGTATATTTACCTCATATTCAATTTTGTTACCGTCAACACATTTTTTATTTTGATAAATCAGCCATTTTAATCCTATGGCTGATTGATTTTTTTTATTCCCATGAAATAGATTATTGGGAACTATACCCAACGAATTTTCTTGCAGAAAGTTTTTTCTAAACGCAAGCATTACAGCTTGAGCTAATGTGAAGGATTGTAATAATGGATTAATTCCGGTAATTTTTAAAAATTTTTCCATAAACGCAACACAACCTCTTCGAAGTATATCAACATCTTGTGTACAATAACGGATTAGTTCGTTACGATTGTTGTATTGCAACCCCAAAGAAATACGTTCATTATGGGTGACGGTCTCTTTATCGTAAACAATTTATCGTGTTTCAATTTAACGTGAACATTTAACCGTAGAACAGTTTATCGTGGACACAATTTACCGTGGACACAATTTATCGTGGGACAATTTATCGTAGAACAGTTTTTCGTGGACAATTTATCGTAGAAAGGTTTTATGCGTGGTATCAAAAAATTTGTGGGATTCTTTAATGATTTTTGGAAGAAGTTCTGGAATATGGCCATGTGGGACGGAACTCGGTAGTTTCTTAACCGATTATGATGGGATTGGGTATGTTGGATGGAAATGGGATTATTGAATGATTTTTGGAAGAAGTTCTGGAATATGACCATGTGGGACGGAACTCGGTAGTTTCTTAACCGATTATGATGGGATTGGGTATGTTGGATGGAAATGGGACTATTGAATGATTTTTGGAAGAAGTTCTGGAATATGGCCATGTGGAACGGAACTCGGTAGTTTCTTATCCGATTATGATGGGATTGGGTATGCTGGATGGAAATGGGATTATTGAATGAATTTTGGAAGAAGTTCTGGAATATGGCCATGCGGGACGGAACTCGGTAGTTTCTTAATCGATTATGATGGGATTGGGTATGTTGGATGGAAATGGGATTATTGAATGAATTTCGGAAGAAGTTCTGGAATATGGCCAGGCGGGACGGAACTCGGTAGTTTCTTAATCGATTATGATGGAATTGGGTATGTTGGATGGAAATGGGATTATTGAATGATTTTTGGAAGAAGTTCTGGAATATGGCCATGTGGGACGGAATTCGGTAGTTTCTTAACCGATTATGATGGGATTGGGTATGTTGGATGGAAATGGGATTATAAAATGATTTTTGGAAGAAGTTCTGGAATATGGCCATGTGGGACGGAACTCGGTAGTTTCTTAACCGATTATGATGGGACTGGGTATGTTGGATGGAAATGGGATTATTGAATGATTTTTGGAAGAAGTTCTGGAATATGGCCATGTGGGACGGAACTCGGTAGTTTCTTAACCGATTATGGTGAGATTCGGTATGTTGCATGGAAATGGGATTATTAAATGATTTTTGGAAGAAGTTCTGGAATATGGCCATGTGGGACGGAACTCGATAGTTTCTTAACCGATTATGATGGGATTGGGTATGTTGGATGGAAATGGGATTATTGAATGATTTTTGGAAGAAGTTCTGGAATATGGCCATGTGGAACGGAACTCGGTAGTTTCTTAACCGATTATGATGTAATTGGGTTTGTTGGATGGAAATCGGATTATTGAATGATTTTTGGAAGAAGTTCTGGAATATGGCCATGTGGGACGGAACTCGGTAGTTTCTTAACCGATTATGGTGAGATTCGGTATGTTGCATGGAAATGGGATTATTGAATGATTTTTGGAAGAAGTTCTGGAATATGGCCATGCGGGACGGAACTCGGTAGTTTCTTAATCGATTATGATGGGATTGGGTATGTTGGATGGAAATGGGATTATTGAATGATTTTTGGAAGAAGTTCTGGAATATGGCCATGTGGGACGGAATTCGGTAGTTTCTTAACCGATTATGATGGGATTGGGTTTGTTGGATGGAAATCGGATTATTGAATGATTTTTGGAAGAAGTTCTGGAATATGGCCATGTGGGACGGAACTCGGTAGTTTCTTAACCGATTATGGTGAGATTCGGTATGTTGCATGGAAATGGGATTATTGAATGATTTTTGGAAAAAGTTCTGGAATATGGCCATGTGGGACGGAACTCGGTAGTTTCTTAACCGATTATGATGGGATTGGGTATGTTGGATGGAAATGGGATTATTGAATGATTTTTGGAAGAAGTTCTGAAATATGGCCATGTGGGACGGAACTCGGTAGTTTCTTAACCGATTATGATGGGATTGGGTATGTTGGATGTAAATGGGATTATAAAATGATTTTTGGAAGAAGTTCTGGAATATGGCCATGTGGGACGGAACTCGGTAGTTTCTTAACCGATTATGATGGGATTGGGTATGTTGGATGTAAATGGGATTATAAAATGATTTTTGGAAGAAGTTCTGGAATATGGCCATGTGGGACGGAACTCGGTCGTTTCTTAACCGATTATGATGGGATTGGGTATGTTGGATGGAAATGGGATTATTGAATGATTTTTGGAAGAAGTTCTGGAATATGGCCATGTGGGACGGAACTCGGTAGTTTCTTAACCGATTATGGTGATATTTGGTATGTTGCATGGAAATGGGATTATTGAATGATTTTTGGAAGAAGTTCTGGAATATGGCCATGTGGGACGGAACTCGAGAGTTTCTTAACCGATTATGATGGGATTGGGTATGTTGGATGGAAATGGGATTATTGAATGATTTTTGGAAGAAGTTCTGGAATATGGCCATGTGGAACGGAACTCGGTAGTTTCTTAACCGATTATGATGGGATTGGGTTTGTTGGATGGAAATCGGATTATTGAATGATTTTTGGAAGAAGTTCTGGAATATGGCCATGTGGGACGGAACTCGATAGTTTCTTAACCGATTATGGTGAGATTCGGTATGTTGGATGGAAATGGGATTATTGAATGATTTTTGGAAGAAGTTCTGGGATATGGCCATGCGGGATGGAACTCGGTAGTTTCTTAATCGATTATGATGGGATTGGGTATGTTGGATGGAAATGGGATTATTGAATGATTTTTGGAAAAAAGTTCTGGAATATGCAATATGAGACGGAACTCAGTAGTTTCTTAACCGATTATGATGAGATTGGGTATGTTGGATGGAAATGAAATTATTGAATGATTTTTAGAAGAAGTTCTGGAATATGGCCATGTGGGACGGAATTCGGTAGTTTCTTAACCGATTATGATGGGATTGGGTATGTTGGATGTAAATGGGATTATAAAATGATTTTTGGAAGAAGTTCTGGAATATGGCCATGTGGGACGGAACTCAGTCGTTTTTAAACCGATTATGATGGGATTGGGTATGTTGGATGGAAATGGGATTACTGAATGATTTTTGGGAGAAGTTCTGGAATATGGCCATGTGGGACGGAACTCGGTAGTTTCTTAACCGATTATGGTGATATTTGGTATGTTGCATGGAAATGGGATTATTGAATGATTTTTGGAAGAAGTTCTGGAATATGGCCATGTGGGACGGAACTCGAGAGTTTCTTAACCGATTATGATGGGATTGGGTATGTTGGATGGAAATGGGATTATTGAATGATTTTTGGAAGAAGTTCTGGAATATGGCCATGTGGAACGGAACTCGGTAGTTTCTTAACCGATTATGATGGGATTGGGTATGTTGGATGGAAATGGGATTATTGAATGATTTTTGGAAGAAGTTCTAGAATTTGGCCACCTGGAACAGAACTCGGCCGTTCTGTTGAAGTGAGGATCTTTAATGATTTTTGAAAGAAGTTCTGGAATATGGCCACCTGGAACGGATGTCGGTACATGCTTAGACCCATCTTGATTGGACGATAGATCGTCAATGATAAATTACTGTACGCGCTTTTGGACGAAAACGTCAAATTTTATTTTTAATTTTTTCTAATAAATTTTCTAGTAAAATGTGTAACCATCGGTGGAGTTACTTATCAAACTCCCAGACAATCTAAGCTCTTGTAGTATAATTACGTCCAGAGTGCGAATTTAAGCTTGCTTCGAAAGATTCTGGAGATCTCTAGCCTTAAAAGGCTTTTATCTGAGAGCAGATAGATGGCTTGCCGCTCAATCCACTTATTGGGTTGACACGTGTGTGCATTACGGACTAGTGATATACATGTACATAGCAAGCTCCTTGGTATAAATCAAACGCCCACTACCGTCATTCCTAGCCTAGAGAACATACGCTTATGTAGTATTGGATTTGTGGCGCCCATAACTCGCCCTGACATGTAGTGTCCGTCGCCGTCCAATTTGAGAACGTACGGCTATAGGTCCGATTTTATTACCATATGCACATTGCATAGCTCAATGCCAGCTATATCCATGCTATACTGGCATGGAAGATGGGTCGGCCCATGCGTTTTGCACTCCTACAGGGGGTTATAGACGTGTTCCATTTCATCACAAATCGTAATCTGTTGAAGGAAATTTCCTTTGCATCCTGCCTCTATCGGGATTCAAACCAGGTACCTCCCGATCCAAACACCAAAGCTTTAACCATTGTGCCGTATAATTATATATAATTATTATATATAATTATTTTAACTGCAAACATTTCGATAATATTAATACAGGTATTTCTTCAGTTCATGAAAAAATCAAAATGATCAGTGAAAAAAGAAATACAACATTTAAAAATTTTAAAACCACAAACAAAAAAATAACTGGATGGATGAAGAATCAACCAAAGCGTTTTGAATTAAAAATTGCGCACGTCAGTGAAATCTATCTAAAATACAAAATAACTTCTCCAAGACTTCATGACAGCGAGGAAATTTTCTTACCGACTGTACAAGTGAAAATGACACAATTGGTGCTTGTCAATTGTCACATCGAAAATCGGAAAAATTGATATCGAGGTCCGTCCCACATGGCCATATTCCAGAACTTCTTCCAAAAATCATTCAATAACCCCATTTCCATCCAACATACCCAATCCCATCATAATCGGTTAAGAAACTACCGAGTTCCGTCCCACATGGCCATATTCCAGAACTTCTTCCAAAAATCATTTAAAAAATCCCACTAATTTTGATACGCCACGCGAAAACTTGTTCTACGATCAATTGTGTCCACGATAATCTGTTCTACGATAAATTGTTAACGATAAACTGTTCTACGATAAATTGTCCCACGATAAACTGTTCTACGATAAATTATCCACGATAAACTGTTCTACGATAAATTGTCCACGAAAAATTGTTCTACGATAAATTGTCCACGAAAAACTGTTCTACGATAAATTGTTCCACGATAAATTGATTCCACGATAAATTGTTTCCACGATAAATTGTTCTACGATAAATTGTTCTACGATAAATTGCTCACGATAAATTGTTCACGATAAATTGACAGTAAATCGTCTTTGATACCGGAGTGGAGTATTTAACGTTAACAAAAAGTGTAGATTTACAAAAAGTGTGCATCCATACAAATTTATTAGTTAAAAGTGTAGCCAACAATGAAAAAGGGGAAATCCCCAAAAAATGTTAATCAGAATTAATTAAAATTTATTATTTAAACAAAAAAACTTTTGATAAGGTATTTTAGTCAACGATAAAAGAAAAACGATCAAGATTTCGATCAATAGTCACAGAAATTTTTAAAATCTGTACTTCACTTGGCTTATTACAACGAATCACGGAGATGTTTTCATATACTGGTTTTCTTCTAATGAAAGGGGGTACATTAAGCTTGCTAATGATGTACAGGTTGTTTGGAGAATTTCACAATCAATAAATAACAACAACAACAATAACATCTATTTTAAAACACTGTATTTAAAACATTAAACTCCAGTATCGAGATCGCCCAACTCCAGCATTGCCTTGCAGTGTATAATCTAAAATAGAAAATAGTTTAAATCATGTATGTAAATGTATTAAGATTACTTACCATTAATTAATTCAACATAGTTTATTTAAAACTAAATATAATTTTATTATTACACTAAATAAACAAACAAAAGTATACTGTAAACATTGACAATTAAAACAGCTGTTAAATTATAAGCCAAAATATAATAGATTATACCATTTAGTGTTCGGTATAGAGAGTGCGTTTGATACTCATATTAGTATACTAATATAAATTTCTGTTATAATTAATTTAAACTTAGCGCACTTTCATCAAACTGAAAGAATACTTCGCACCCCGTGCGATTACCTAAAATTAATATTGCAAAATTTTCTGGCGATTACAATTATTGGGCCTCATTCCACGATCTGTTTAAAACAACTGTACACGATAATCCATAAATTAGCAAAGTTCAAAAATTGGAAATATTGAACAATGTACTAGAAGGGGAAGCTTCTGCGTTGATAAGGCATATTTTCATAACGGAAAATAATTACGTTGAGGCATGGGAGAAACTTTGCAACCGCTATAATAAATTAACCCCAATAATTGCTTCATTAATCCATAAGTTCATGGAACAAAGACCTTGTGCTCACTCTAACGGGAAGGAGTTACGAAAAGTTTGCGATACAGCTGACGAAATAATTCACGGCTTAAGGGCGTTAGGACCAAGAGCCGAGTCACGGGATCCTTGGCTTATACATATTTTACTGGGCAAAATAGATAACGAGTTTAAACAGCTGTGGGCAAACGATTCAGTTGGAACGGATTTTCTCACAGTTAACGAATTAATTGCGTATCTAAACAAAAGGTGCGATGCACTAGAAATTTGCGATGCCACAACTAAGAAATCAACATCCAAACCAAGTGCTTTTGCACCTTTCTAGTTGCTAATAGTTCTTATAATAATTACGAGTGCATAGTATGTAAGCAACAACACCCTCTGTTTAGATGTCCAGATTTAAAAAACCGAAATATGGAAGCTAGAATTAAACTAGTAGCAGACAAGGATTTGTGTCGTAATTGTTTAAAGAAGGGACATACCAGCGTAAAATGTTTTAACAGAGCATCTTGCCTAATTTGCAATAAACGTCATCACACACTTCTGTACCAAGGCGAAAACGATGTTCTCCAAAGTTCTCATCACTCAACTTCTACCCATCACGCTATATTAGATGAACATTCCCATGATCAATCAACACACTCATCCACTAAACCGCTACTCACTATTGAACAAAAACAAATCGAAAATAGCCAAACAACCAGCCATGTATGTCACGCACACTTATCCTCAACCACCACGGTACTACCAACAGCTGTTATCCTAATTATGTCACGTACCGGAAAACTCCAGCCATTCAGAGCACTTTTGGATTCAGGTTCACAAACATCCTTTATCACAGAATCGTGCGCTCAAAGCCTAAACCTGAAACGACATCCGTCATCTATATCCATTTACGGTTTATCATCCACATCGGCTGGACACACAAAAGGAAATGACCATTAGCTCACGATCCAACGTATCAACTATCAATCACGGCTCATATTATAAATAAAATCGCTCATTTGTTGCCAACAAAACCAATAAAATATCCATCGGAATTAATTAAAGATTTGAATTTGGCAGATTCTCAATTTTTCCAACCTAATAAAATCGATGTTCTTCGTGGGGCTGACGTGTTTTTCGAAATTTTAAACCCAAAAAAGCGTATTGAAGATGATTGTGAAGTACATACCAAAAATAATACCAAAAATTTACACTGTTAAATTTAAAAATATTCCAATTGGATTTGTTTTGTGTTGAAATTGAAACATTTTTAGATAATCTTTAACATTTATATTACAGAAGTCCCTAAGTTACTAATAGTGTCGCTGTAAAGATCAAATAATTTTCTAACGATTTGAGATAAACACGAGAAAATTGTAAATCGATTTACTAAACTTTTTTAAATTCTAAAGAAAGCTATTTAAGACCATGATTCTATTTTTATATCTCCGGTCCTAGAGATGTTCACGGGGTTTCACCTATACGACCAAATAGCTAAATCAAAACCCCACGTGCGTGGTGAACAAGATTTAATTATGATGATTTTTAACAAGTTCAGCGCATTTTTAAACAACTATGGTTTTTGATTTCAATCTATTTTCTAATTTTTCTATTACCCCTCCTAGAGACGTTCACAGTTTTTAAAATGTAATTTAGGATAGCGTAGATAACATTGCAACACTGAAATGAAGATGGATAGTTTATGATGATATTTACAATGCCATACAGGCTACTTAAAAACTCCATGAATTTTAATAAATTTTCAAATTTTATTTCACCGATCCTGGAGATGTTCACGGGGTCTCACCCACATGGTTAGATAGATAATGTAAAAACCTATGAGTGTGATGAATGGGATCTAAGTATGATGATTTTTAACTTGCCC
Source organism: Nephrotoma appendiculata (assembly GCA_947310385.1). Classification (NCBI taxonomy): domain Eukaryota; kingdom Metazoa; phylum Arthropoda; class Insecta; order Diptera; family Tipulidae; genus Nephrotoma; species Nephrotoma appendiculata. The sequence continues at coordinate 3,561,950 of OX371226.1, forward strand.
AGAGACATGTTTAAGTTTTCGCATATATCCCATATACCAGAAATGTTCACAGGATCTCTTTCATATATTCGAATTGGTCAGAAAATTACCCATCAATATTGTGAAAACAGGACACGAACGATGATTTTCACCTTGTTTTTCAAAATTTAAAACTTCTTCATTTTCAATTTATTTCTCAATTGGAAATTTTGGTATTTTCTCCAATAGGATTTTTACCCCATTGACATTCCCAAACAAGCGACGAACTCGATTTATTGTAATAATAATCAAATAACTGAAATCCTAGAGATGTTCACGGACTCACGTTTATACTATTGGATAGTATAAGGTTTCGACTTTCGATAGTTCCCGAAAGGGTTCGGTTATGATGATATTTACAGTGCCACACACGACTTAGAAGTTTCATGAAATAATTTGAGTAAATTTTCAAAATTTATTTTACCGAACGTAGAAATGTTCACGGGATCTCACATACATGGTGAGATAGATCAGTCAAAACCCTATGAATGTGGTGAATGGGATCTAATTATGATGATTTTTAACTTGCCCAGAGACATGTTTAAGTTTTCGGTTATATCCCATATACCAGAAATATTCACGGGATTTCTTTCATATAATCGAATAGGTCAGAAAATTACCTATCAATATTGTGAAAATGGAGCACGAATGATGATTTTGACCTTGTTTTTCAAAATTTAAAACTTCTTCATTTTCAATTTATTCCTCAATTGGAAATTTTGGTATATTCTCCAATAGGATTTTTACCCCATTGACATTCCCAAACAAGCGACGAACCCGATTTATTGTAATAATAATCAAATAACTGAAATCCTAGAGATGTTCACGGACTCACGTTTATACTATTGGATAGTACAAGGTTTCGACTTTCGATAGTTCCCGAAAGGGTTCGGTTATGATGATATTTACAGTGCCACACACGACTTAGAAGTTTCATGAAATAATTTGAGTAAATTTTCAAAATTTATTTTGCCGAACGTAGAAATGTTCACGGGATCTCACATACATGGTGAGATAAATCAGTCAAAACCCTATGAGTGTGATGAATGGGATCTAATTATGATGATTTTTAACTTGCCCAGAGACATGTTTAAGTTTTCGCATATATCCCATATACCAGAAATGTTCACGAGATCTCTTTCATATATTCGAATTGGTCAGAAAATTACCTATCAATATTGTGAAAACAGGACACGAACGATGATTTTCACCTTGTTTTTTAAAATAACTACCTTGTTTTGTTTTTCAAAAAATACCGTTTAAGGAAAGCAGTAGCTTGTTAAGTTATCCGAGCTCTGCACCAGGAAAATCAACCATCATTGACTGTTATGCTGAATTTAAACGTGTTCGTTTATCGACGGTCGAATTAACACGTGGTAACCACCGATGATGCACCACGGTCTAGATCCCCAAATGAGGCTGTAACTCCAGAAAACATAAAAAAATCCAGGAAATTGTTTTGAAAGACCGTAAAGTGAAGTTGCGTGAGATAGCTGACATTGCTCACAATGGATCAAAAACGAGAACACGTCGATGATTCCGTGCGCTGGGAAAGAGGTTTGGCTTCAATGAAGGAGTGATTGCTGAAACTGAATATTATTTTGAAGATAAAGATAAATCGTTCTACAAAAAGGCATGTAAATGATAGATATGCGTTTGACTGATTGTATCACTCTAGGAGGAAATTATGATGAATAAAATGTGTTTTCCCAAAAAAATTGTGTTTTCTATGTTAGATCGGGAACTGTTCAGACGTTGTGGTAAATAAAAAACAATACACAGTAACACAGTATTTTATTGTATATCTTAATGTTTATAACTTCAAATTAAAATTAGAAACTAAATTTTAAATTCAATATATATAAAAATTCATAATAATTATGGTATATGCTCTTAGTTTCAGTATTAGGTGCTACATAAATTTCAAAATTTCCCATAAATAATTAGTGTTGGGTTCACCCTTGTACTGTTGGGAATCATTCGGACTGTTGTGCGCAGATCATCGTGTTCTTCCCATATTCCGCTAGGCCGTATGATGTAGCTTTTATAATGTTTTATTGTATTATCATAATGGATAATGCCTTTTAAAAATATGATTTCTTCTGATAAGCGAAGATTTGTTTGTATTTTACTAATTTCAATGTCATAAATGTCTTCAAAATTTAGCGGTTGGACATCGACAACCAAAAACCCATTGATAGTATTTATTTTCAAATTTTTGCAATTTTTTTTACACATAGGACATTTTATAAATCCAATATCAATTCTCTTTTCAATATCCTGTAAATCGTATTCGAAAAAATTATCTAAATTTATGGGTAAAGTGCGAAACTCTTTTGTGGATGAGTTACAATTTAATGTAACTTTGACAGTTTCGCTAATTAGATAAGTCCAAAGGTGCATTATGTTGGTCGTAGCGTCGATTTCAACTTCATTTTGTAAATGAACGTTGATCCGCAAATAGTCCAAGATTATGTTACTTCGTTCTACATAAATTATAGCGTTTATATAATATTGTTTAATATAATTATTAATAAAACGAAAAAACCTATTTGATGCTAAATTGGACGAATATGCGAGTTTAATATAATGTGAATCAATTCCAAAAACGTAAAATATTTGTGCAATTGCATCAAATGCGCATAAATTAAACACCGTAATGAGTTTATCGTCACCTCCTCTAAATGAATAGCGATTTTGCAATATACTGACAGGTATTTTTGAGATTGAAGTTAAAATTGCTGGCTCTTTGGGTTTTTTGGTGCCTTCCTTTTTCAAAACATTTCTCTGAATATACCTTTTCAGAACTCTTTGACCCATATGCCGCGGTGTACTAGGCAACTTCGTTTTCTTCCTCCACATTTCCTCGTTGGTTATGTCATCTGGATCGGATTCTGCATTCACAATTTTTCGATTTAATTTTTTTCTTTTCCAAATTTTTCGCAGTTTTATTTTTTTTAATATATTGGAGGTTTTGTCCTCCATTAAAGTTACAAATCGACCGATTTTTAGGCATTTTTGGTCAATATACTGATGTTTTACCAATCTGAACCAGTTTTCGACGTTCGCGTTAGAAACACGACCTTCGAATGCTGTGTAACATTTTGCATAACCCAAACCGTTAATTTTGGGTTATACTCCACATTATCAGAATTGACCCACACAGGAACTCTGGAGCGGTCGTTGCCGGCTAAGCATCAGGGAAAGTCGTGGGGTTTCCCAGAGTATATGTGGATCAGTTGTAACCGCTAAAGGGATTAGTTCTGACTACCTACCTATCCATTTGATATACCTACCGTTACCTTAGTTCATCCTCTATCTCTTTTGATTTATTTCATTTTACTTTTCATTAGAACAAACATAAAAGAACGATAAAGCGGAAAAATCTCATACCAAAAAAAAATTAACCGAACTAATTAATGTGAGAAATATATAAATCATTTATTGTTAATTCAAGACAACAACACAAAAAAAATATTCAAACAAAATTTAAGAAACAAAAAATCATTATAAGTTATATAAAAAAAATGAAAATCAAGAATTGAAAATTAATCAAAAAGCAAGAGACTTTAAATTAAATAGAATTAAATTAGAAAAACTTTCAAACGAACAGCTGTTCCTAAACTACTATTACCTATAATCTAAGACCTATAGTTTAATCTACCCGTCACCATATATATATAAAAAAAAAATGAATATTGTACTATAAGTAACAATGAAAATTTAAACGACATCAAAGAAAATTATGAAAGAATTTACTTGGTTAGTTTATGTTGTGTTGCATGAGGACGTTTTCGTATGTTGATGTTGATGATTATGTTGATTGAAGTGGCCATAAGTTCCAACTTGCGATTAACTTATATTATTATTTAAAAATTATGTTATGCGATTTTTTGTTTATTGTACGATACTGTTGCTCCGTTATCCGTTATCTCGAGGGTTCAATACTTATTTTTTTTATGTCTTTATTATTAATTTTGTAGAGAGTTTACGTATTTTTATAATTTTATTTTTATTTATGACTTTATGAATGAATGTTCCAAACTCGAAAGCAGCCATTCAACAACTCGGGAAAATTACACAAACTGTGTTAATTTAGTTTAGAGTCCATTTTTGTCGTTATGTAGTATATTCACGTGTCACAAATTATGAATCAAAATCTTCACTTGGTTAGTTTAAAATCACTTAATATTATTTGTTTTTTTTTTTTTATTGTATTATTTGTTTTCACTATTTATGGTGTTCCATGGCGTAGCACAAACTTTAATTAAACATGTCTGTTAATTTAATTTTCACTTACAAAAAAAAATGTGGTCTTACAAACAAATAAATTGTCCACCATGTTTTCCAATAAAAAAATCTTCATTTTCTGAGACCCAAAGAAAATCACAAACTTATTCTTAATAAATACAAATAACCATAATCAATATAAATAACTAGTTTTTAAATTTAACTCATTTAATATAGTCACTTTTTCTTCTTAAAACCCAAAAAAAAAACGCGGGTACAAAACTTATATTTACTGTTAAGGCGCGGATACCACTAAATCGTTCATTTTGATTTTTTTTTTCAAATTATTTTGTTTTATTTTCAAATTTTTTGTTGCTTTGAGAATAAAACTTAATTGTTCATTTCATGGGATAATTTCTATTATTTTTTTTTTCAAGCGCACATGATATTTTAATATTATAATATTATCACTTATATAAATAAACTATAAATTAAGCCCAACACGACTTTGCTGAACTTGATCTTGTAAGATCCCAATATATTTTTTTTTTTGTACCGCACACTTGAAAAATTATCTCTTCACTGACCAGCAAAAGAAAGTAACCAACCCCCCACCAAAAAAAATATTTTCTTCTCGTCTATCATGACTAACACCATCGAATTCATATCGACAATCGATAATTATTTGTGCTATAAAACAGATCGATAAAGTTTACAGTAAAACGAAAAAATATTGTACCATTGTGATGGGGCAAACCAAGCGCTGTCACAAATCGTGGGGACGTCCCACACCCTGAAAAGTCTCAAGCCGGGCAATATTTTACGAAATATGATACGAGGCAAATGCACCCCATTTCATTATGTGTCACCTTTTCACGTTCGAATATCCTTAAGATGAAATGTTCCCATTAGCTTTCCATGCAAGTCGCGAAGTTTATATGCAACATTCCCTACCTTTGCGTCTACTATAGCTGGTACAAATTTTGCGGATAGTTTTGCTGAGAACTTGTTACTCGCATCACTTTGAGCAAAAGAGCGCACGAAAACAGATTGTCCTGAAATCAACTCCCGATTTCGACTACGTAAATTATAGTGCTTCGCGGAGCGGTCATATGCAATTTTCAAATAATGTTTTACTTTATCCCGAATTAAATTTAACCGGTCCGATTTTGACAAAACGAAATCTTCGTTTTTATCGGTAGGTGATAAAAATCTTCTAAGTTTGTATTCAGACCCGTGTAATGTCATATGCTGACCGAATACAAGGAAATGAGGGGAGAATTGAGTTGACCCGTGGACAACATTACGAATAGCTGCGGCAATTTCCTGAATATGTGCATCCCACTCGTTATGACGTGTATCAGTAAGATAAGCCCGAATCGCTGACAAGATTGTTCGATTGACCCTTTCGGATGCGTTACTCTGCGGTGAGTATACTGGCGTACGAATATGTTCAATTCCATACTTCCGCAGCAAATCTTGGAAAAGATTTGAGATAAATTGTTTCCCATTGTCGCTCATGATAAATTCGGGGGCAGAAAATAATAAAATAACGTCTTTCTCAAGGAAAGAACAAATAGAGGTGGCTGATGCTTCTCTCAAAGGCTTCAGGATAACGAATTTCGAGTAGTGATCTACGATAATCAAGATATACGCGTTACCAGATTTAGACCGGGGGTATGGTCCCATCAAATCAATATATAGCCTCTGAAAGGGACGATCAGAAATAAATTGATGACCCATTTCAGGCTTCGTATTATAATTGGTTGGTTTGATCACCTTGCAAACCTGACAATTTGCAATAAATTGTTTCACATCTTGAAGCATCCCTTGCCAATAAAACTGTCTGCGAATCCGATTTAACGTTTTGGCTACACCCATATGCGCGGACGAGGGAGGTATATGCGCCTGTTTAATCAAAGGTGAGGTAAGCCGAGGTGGAACAACTAATTTCCATTCAGGTTCATCTGTATCGTCATATCGTATTCCTGAGGATGGTGTAAATAGCAGTTTATTATCCTTAACGCGAAAGCTACGGCATTCCAAACCTAATTTGATTACTTTATCAACCTGGGCTTGATATTCTGAATCCCCGAACTCAGGTGAGTCTAAATTAATATGAAGCGGGCTTAATTCGTCGGAGGGGTTGGAATAAGATTTTTGTTCAACTAATGAAGATACAACTCCAGATTCATCTGAAAAAACTCGCGATAAAGCATCGGGAACTACGTTAACAGATCCTTTCCGATAACCTATCTCAAAATTGAAGGACTGTAATTTCAAACTCCAACGAGCGAGCCGTCCTGACAAATCCTTTTGAGACATGAGCCAGCGCAAACTGGCATGATCAGTATAAATAGTAAAGTTATATCCTTCTATATACGCACGAAATTTTGAGACGCTCAGTACCGCTGCGTAGCACTCCAACTCTGTTATAGAGTAATTTCTCTGAGCGGCATTCAGCTTCTGCGAGATGAACGAGATTGGTTGTTCATCTCCAGCAGAGTTTAGCTGGAATAACACACTCCCTACTCCAGTGGTACTGGCGTCACATTGGATATAGAAGGGTTTCTCAAAGTTAGGATTTGCCAGGACAGGTGCTGTTGTTAGAGCATATTTTAATGTGGTAAAAGATTCGTTGGCTTTGTCGGACCACTTTAATTTCGTTCCTTTTTTTGTTAGATCCGTCAGTGGTGCAGCGATGGTGGCAAAATTGTTGATAAAGCGCCTATACCACCCGCACATCCCCATGAACCTTCTTACCTGTTTAACCGTCTTGGGAATTGGATAATTCTCAATCGCTTTCACTTTCTCTGGGTCAGTTTGCAAACATCCATCGCCCACCAAATAACCCAAATAACGTACCTCTTTGAGCATAAAACGACTCTTTTCTATGTTAATAGTTAGGCCTGCGTTTTTTAACAAACCAGCAACCTCCTTGAGTAGGTTGATGTGTTCATCATGGGTGGCAGAGGTAATCAACAAATCGTCTAAATAGACAAAGACTCTGTCGTGAAGTCTGTATGGAATCACACGGTGCATAAGGCGGCACATCGTCTGTGGTGCGTTGCACAATCCAAATGGCATGACTGTGAAGTGATATAAAGGCCGCCCAGGTACCGTAAATGCCGTCTTATCTCTGGATTGTGGGTCGAGAGGAATCTGCCAAAAGGCATCTTTTAGATCAATCGTTGATATATAGCGGGTTTGATCCAATCGACCCAACAACCCATCGATAAGTGGTAATGGATACGCATCCTTGACGGTTACTTTATTCACTTCACGGGCATCCAGACACAGACGAACCTTGCCATTTGCCTTATGCACCAATGTGATTGGCGAACACCATGAGCTTTGACTTTCCTCTATGACACCCAGAGATAACATGCGGTCTAACTCTTCGTTCATCAATTTTTGTTTTGCTGGTGAAACTGCATAAAAACGCTGCTTTATAGGCTTAGCAGAGCCAACGTCGATTGTGTGAGATACGAAATTTGTCTTACCAAGACCCAACTCAGCAAACGAAGGAAATAATCGTATAATATTATTAAGAACTTCTTGATCGGCCGGTGTAAGATTGTGAAATTTTGAATCTTCATGTTCGGCGATACGAGCATTAGAAAAGGAATTGGTATGAAGCGTTGATATATTTGGGGTGATTCCAAATAAATTCCAAAAATTTATTCCGAGATACAATGGTTGCTCTAATGAAGGCACAATATACAGCTTCATTTCCTTAACGGTATTATTAAACGAAACATGCGCATTTATATACCCGAAAACTCGCTGGGCATGTCCACTAGCTGTATTAATGGCACTTGGAAAGTTATGAAATCCGATAGAAGGATCATTCAGGAACTTTTCAGACCCCACCCCTAAAACGCTAACCGTTGCACCGCTATCCAAAAGGCCGCGATATTTGTGGCCATTAATCGTTACCAGTGCATAGGGGCGTTTATCATTTACATCAGTATTAATTATGGAAGATACAATTTCCGATTTGTGGTTTCTGCGTGATCTCCAGTAAGTACGGCACCTTAAACTGCGTTTTATACTGCAGTAGCGATTATTAATTTTATTAGACGTATACGGCTTATTTTCTAACGATTCATCATATTCACATTCCTGTATATCAGTAGACGGAAAATAGTAGTCACTATCAACGGTGCACGGTGGCATATTTTTAATTGGAGCTTGATTATCGGAACTGTCATTATTGGTAAAGTTGGTAGGAGATTCGGCGGAAAAAAATGAATGAGTTGAATCGTTTGAACTTATTTCGAATTGGTTGCCGCTCCAGGTTTCGTCAACAACCTCATTGTTGGTTCTGTATTGGAAGCAGCATCTTGTCGAACATTGCTGGGCTGGGGACATAGTGGGGCAACGTGATTCCCAGACCTCCACGCTCCCCTCTGATCGTTTTCCTTACAGCGTGGACATTTAGGAGTAACGGTGTCCTTCATACCGCACCTGAAGCAAAACCAACGAGTAGTTGGTACATGACAATTTGTGAAGGTATGGCCAATATCGTCACAATTGTAGCATATTACATTTGTTTGACTTGAATCGGCTTGTGGCCTCCTGTTTGGTGGTATATTTCTTCGTTCTGAATATTGAGCATAATGTGTTATATTTGGATTCATATTTGAATGATTAATTGCGTCAATTTGATGAATATAATTGTGTGGAATATGATTCGGAGACGATTGATTTATGATCCCAACGTGCGTACCAGAATAGTTTGGAATAACATTAGCACTCGAACTGTAATGCAAGCTATCATTGTAATTATCTTGATAAAATAACTCATTTACCGATCGTCTTGGAGTCAAATATTTTTGAGGCTCCTGAGATTGAGGAAATCTTTTTAAAGAAACATAGCTATCTGGATCAATTTTGAGCTCCGTCCACGTACTCTCCCAACTAGCACAACTACTAATCAAATCACCAATATTAGTAAAACGTCGGTCAGTTAATTGGTAGCGTAAACCAGGTCGCATATTCTTCGTCAATATTTTAATGATCTGGTCATCACTGTAAGGAACACTCAATTGAACTGTAAGACTCCAGATCGCCTGGTAAAATTCAAGAAATGATTCTCGAGGTAGTTGTTTACGTGCTTCTATTTGTTTTTCAATATCCGAATCAGGTAGCCGATGTTTAAATCTTTCTATCATGCATTGTCGTAATTCTGGCCAAGTAGTTAACGGATTTTGTTGTCTAAAAACCCAATACCAATGGGACGCAACACCTTTTAACACAAAACTAATTTCGGTTAGTAATGCCTCATTGGACAAATTCGTGGTTGACGCTAAAGTTTCAAGTTGAAACAAGAATAGACTGATTGGAGTCCCTGTTGGGGAACCGTCAAAAGACAAACCACTTCTTGACAACCCACGGTATTCTGGAATAAACTTTGTGTGGTTTATCATAGGTGGTCTAACGTACGGTGTAAACTGTGTAAAAGTATGAGCTTGTGCGTTAGGTGGAATGCTCGTAAAATGACCGGTTGGTACTCCAGTTGACATTTTAATGGTCGGTGGGGGTTGAGGATATTGGGAGGTTGCTCCCATTGAAGTTGTAATTGGAATTTGATTACTAACTTGAGCGGACACTATTCCCGACGGATTATTAATTTGTGGAAAGTTTGCTATTTGCATCGGCTGAAGATAGTTAGACGCAAAATTATCTGGCTTACGATGGGTAACATAATCTTCATTTGGTTGCGGGTTCAACCTTGATGAAGTTATGGCGGGTACATTCTTTACATCCGTTTTACTGCGAAGTTCAATATACTGTTCATTGAGAGCCAAAACTTGTGCTGACAATTTTTTCATTTGTTCCATCATTAAATCCATTGTAGAAGTAGATGGCGAGTTTTCAAACTGTACATTTTTAGAACTACATTGCTGCAATTCTTTTGGAACCTCAATAGTTACAGCTCTTGCGTTCTCTAATGATTCGTCGAATTTGTCTAAGTCGCTTAAACATGCTTGAAGACTGGTTAGCAAGGTTTCGCATGTGTGAAGAACCGACTGGGCTTCAGCGGCATACGTCGGTGAGCTTGTAGCGCGGATCAACCTCTCCGCAGTATGCATGAGCTTGGACTCGATTTTGCGAGCAGATTCTAACTGTTTTTCCGAATCCAAATCTACAAGTAGCTCAATTTGTTCCTTCAGATCATGTATTTTAACGCGACATGCTTCAATTTCTGTGTCAGGCCGCTTTGCAGCTTTGTGATGCATTTTAGTCGGTTTAGCTGATTTTCCAGATTCTTCGGATAAGATACGATTCTGTAAAATCTCAGTAGCATTGGTATCTTCGATGTCAATTCCGCGCAATTCGCACTCAATATCGATCTCGAATTGATTTAAATGAAAGACATTCATTTTCAGAATATGTATTTAAAATGCCACAAAAAAAATAAAATAAAACTAAATGAAGAAGAAGAAAATATGATCTTTGTGCGACGAAATAATTGGTTACAAACCACTAAATAGGACCCAATAAAATTATTGTAGGGTTCTAATTATAATGCTTTTATCAGGTTTATTAAAAAATAAGAAAACTATTTCCAAATATCAAATTATTAAAATGAAATAGTAATAAATGTTGATTTAAGTTAATTGAATAAATACGAAGCGATAAAAACTTCAAAAATATATGTGCGATTGAAAACTAATTATATTAACGATGAGGATGAACGGGGCAACGGTATGTCTCGACGATTCAAATAATTTATGAGATATTTTTTTTATCAAGATAGGTAATCAGAACTTTAGGGAATAGGACTAAGGAAAAAGGGCGGATTAAAAATAAAAAAAAATTGAAATTGCACTTCATCAAATAACTAATTCAAACGAGAAAACCCGGATCAGGGAGTTTGATAAACTGTAAATAAGATAAACATATGAGTGTTGAATTAAACTGATATACCCCTTCGGATTACAATATTCAACTCAATGGAGGGAAGTATATATATCCGAAATTGTATTAAGGTTTAACAAACCAGAAAACATACTACTAAGTCAACGCAAATGGCGGAAATAGATGGTTTCTTGTTGGCTAAAACCGACTTTATTTTTAAGACATTGTAATGACAAAACTAAGTAATGCAAATCTATCTGGATTCGAATTCTAAATCGACAAAAATAGAAAAAAAAAGAATTTATTAACTATTTTGGAACGTAGATGAATACAGAATAAATATTAATTTTACTTGACCGGAAAAAAAATTTGGGTATATGGAACTAAACTGGGAAATATTTAATAAGAAAGGAAGCCATTTTGCTCTTATGATTGGGCGCCACTGTAACATTTTGCATAACCCAAACCGTTAATTTTGGGTTATACTCCACATTATCAGAATTGACCCACACAGGAACTCTGGAGCGGTCGTTGCCGGCTAAGCATCAGGGAAAGTCGTGGGGTTTCCCAGAGTATATGTGGATCAGTTGTAACCGCTAAAGGGATTAGTTCTGACTACCTACCTATCCATTTGATATACCTACCGTTACCTTAGTTCATCCTCTATCTCTTTTGATTTATTTCATTTTACTTTTCATTAGAACAAACATAAAAGAACGATAAAGCGGAAAAATCTCATACCAAAAAAAAATTAACCGAACTAATTAATGTGAGAAATATATAAATCATTTATTGTTAATTCAAGACAACAACACAAAAAAAATATTCAAACAAAATTTAAGAAACAAAAAATCATTATAAGTTATATAAAAAAAATGAAAATCAAGAATTGAAAATTAATCAAAAAGCAAGAGACTTTAAATTAAATAGAATTAAATTAGAAAAACTTTCAAACGAACAGCTGTTCCTAAACTACTATTACCTATAATCTAAGACCTATAGTTTAATCTACCCGTCACCATATATATATAAAAAAAAAATTGAATATTGTACTATAAGTAACAATGAAAATTTAAACGACATCAAAGAAAATTATGAAAGAATTTACTTGGTTAGTTTATGTTGTGTTGCATGAGGACGTTTTCGTATGTTGATGTTGATGATTATGTTGATTGAAGTGGCCATAAGTTCCAACTTGCGATTAACTTATATTATTATTTAAAAATTATGTTATGCGATTTTTTGTTTATTGTACGATACTGTTGCTCCGTTATCCGTTATCTCGAGGGTTCAATACTTATTTTTTTTATGTCTTTATTATTAATTTTGTAGAGAGTTTACGTATTTTTATAATTTTATTTTTATTTATGACTTTATGAATGAATGTTCCAAACTCGAAAGCAGCCATTCAACAACTCGGGAAAATTACACAAACTGTGTTAATTTAGTTTAGAGTCCATTTTTGTCGTTATGTAGTATATTCACGTGTCACAAATTATGAATCAAAATCTTCACTTGGTTAGTTTAAAATCACTTAATATTATTTGTTTTTTTTTTTATTGTATTATTTGTTTTCACTATTTATGGTGTTCCATGGCGTAGCACAAACTTTAATTAAACATGTCTGTTAATTTAATTTTCACTTACAAAAAAAAATGTGGTCTTACAAACAAATAAATTGTCCACCATGTTTTCCAATAAAAAAATCTTCATTTTCTGAGACCCAAAGAAAATCACAAACTTATTCTTAATAAATACAAATAACCATAATCAATATAAATAACTAGTTTTTAAATTTAACTCATTTAATATAGTCACTTTTTCTTCTTAAAACCCAAAAAAAAAAACGCGGGTACAAAACTTATATTTACTGTTAAGGCGCGGATACCACTAAATCGTTCATTTTGATTTTTTTTTCAAATTATTTTGTTTTATTTTCAAATTTTTTGTTGCTTTGAGAATAAAACTTAATTGTTCATTTCATGGGATAATTTCTATTATTTTTTTTTTCAAGCGCACATGATATTTTAATATTATAATATTATCACTTATATAAATAAACTATAAATTAAGCCCAACACGACTTTGCTGAACTTGATCTTGTAAGATCCCAATATATTTTTTTTTTTGTACCGCACACTTGAAAAATTATCTCTTCACTGACCAGCAAAAGAAAGTAACCAACCCCCCACCAAAAAAAATATTTTCTTCTCGTCTATCATGACTAACACCATCGAATTCATATCGACAATCGATAATTATTTGTGCTATAAAACAGATCGATAAAGTTTACAGTAAAACGAAAAAATATTGTACCATTGTGATGGGGCAAACCAAGCGCTGTCACAGCTGCGTCAGGGATCGCTAAATGTACCCAAAGAGGAAGGTAAGCGAAATACCGTTTAATGCAAAATCTAGCAAATTCTGGATTAAAATACTGGTTCGAATCCCATCAGAGGCTAGATGCAAAACGAATTTTCATCATCGATTACGATCGGTGATGTTAATAAACACAACTAAGACCCTCTAATGGAGTGCAGAATTCAGCGCCGACCCTCCGTCGATGTCAATGTACAGGTTGGAGCTTGCAATGTGCAGGTGGTATACTGTAGTTGTGTGAGTAGGTGAATAGGTGAATGGGTTAATAATGTAGCGTGAATGCACAATGGGCCAAAAAGGCCTAAGTGTCAACCACTGAAACCTAACCTACTATACGAATAAATCAAAAAATATAATTTTACGCACATACATAAAAAAAGATATGCGCAAAGAAATCAAATGTGGACGTTGATTGATTTTTTGAAATCATAGAATCACGACGAAAGAATTAAAGTGTGGCGAGACTTATTTACATACACATTTGTGTACGGTATACTTACATAAAAAATAATTGTCTGGCTGGAAAAGGTATACACAAAATAATTTTTTATTTTTGCTTTTTAGATGAATGAATGTTATGCGCTCGTTCCAAACAGGCTTCACTTTCAGCTCTTTCCCCTTTTACCTATAAAATCGATGTTAAATGCGACATAAAATTTTTTGGTGACGCCGAACTAGTACAAATAGAAATGAAAATAAAATTTATTGCCATTTTTGAGATTAAGATTTTTGTTTAAATTTTATTTTCGAGAAAGCAGAATAAAACAATGCAAAAAAATTTGGTGTTTTAATATAAAATAGGGGTTTAAATTAGCTATCAAAAATCTATTTCGACTTATTTTGAAGCCAGAAGCTGAAGCCGTGTATGAAACAGGCGTATGAATGTATGCGCTATAATTTTATTTAGGTACGTACATTGTTGGGTGTGTACGTATACAACATTTCTTCATTTTAAAATGACGTAAAAGTAGAATGGGTGACGGTCTCTTTATCGTAAACAATTTATCGTGTTTCAATTTAACGTGAACATTTAACCGTAGAACAGTTTATTGTAGACACAATTTACCGTGGACACAATTTATCGTGGGACAATTTATCGTAGAACAGTTTATCGTGGACAATTTATCGTAGAACAGAATAATGCGTGTTCTTAACCGATTATGATGGGATTGGGTATATTGGATGGAAATGGGATTATTGAATGATTTTTGGAAGAAGTTCTGGAATATGGCCATGTGGGACGGAACTCAGTAGTTTCTTAACCGATTATAATGGGATTGGGTATGTTGGATGGAAATGGGATTATTGAATGATTTTTGGAAGAAGTTCTGGAATATGGCCATGTGGGACGGAACTCAGTAGTTTCTTAACCGATTATAATGGGATTGGGTATGTTGGATGGAAATGGGATTATTGAATGATTTTTGGAAGAAGTTCTGGAATATGGCCATATGGGACGGAACTCGGTAGTTTCTTAACCGATTATGATGGGATTGGGTATGTCGGATGGAAATGGGATTATTGAATGATTTTTGGGAGAAGTTCTGGAATATGGCCATGTGGGACGGAACTCGGTAGTTTCTTAACCGATTATGATGGGATTGGGTATGTTGGATGGAAATAGGATTATTGAATGATTTTTGGAAGAAGTTCTGGAATATGGCCATGTGGGACGGAACTCGGTAGTTTCTTAACCGATTATGATGGGATTGGGTATGTTGGATGGAAATGAGATTATTGAATGATTTTTGGGAGAAGTTCTGGAATATGCCCATGTGGGACGGAACTCGGTAGTTTCTTAACCGATTATGATGGGATTGGGTATGTTGGATGGAAATGGGATTATTGAATGTTTTTTGGAAGAAGTTCTGGAATATGGCCATATGGGACGGAACTCGGTAGTTTCTTAACCGATTATGATGGGATTGGGTATGTTGGATGGAAATGGAATTATTGAATGATTTTCGGAAGAAGTTCTGGAATATGGCCATGTGGGACGGAACTCGGTAGTTTCTTAACCGATTATGATGGGATTGGGTATGTCGGATGGAAATGGGATTATTGAATGATTTCTGGGAGAAGTTCTGGAATATGGCCATGTGGGACGGAACTCGGTAGTTTCTTAACCGATTATGATGGGATTGGGTATGTTGGATGGAAATAGGATTATTGAATGATTTTTGGAAGAAGTTCTGGAATATGGCCATGTGGGACGGAACTCGGTAGTTTCTTAACCGATTATGATGGGATTGGGTATGTTGGATGGAAATGAGATTATTGAATGATTTTTGGGAGAAGTTCTGGAATATGGCCATGTGGGACGGAACTCGGTAGTTTCTTAACCGATTATGATGGGATTGGGTATGTTGGATGGAAATGGGATTATTGAATGATTTTTGGAAGAAGTTCTGGAATATGGCCATGTGGTACGGAACTCGGTAGTTTCTTAACCAATTATGATGGGATTGGGTATGTTGGATGGAAATGGGATTATTGAATGATTTTTGGAAGAAGTTCTGGAATATGGCCATATGGGACGGAACTCGGTAGTTTTTAAACCGATTATGATGGGATTGGGTATGTTGGATGGAAATGGAATTATTGAATGATTTTCGGAAGAAGTTCTGGAATATGGCCATGTGGGACGGAACTCGGTAGTTTCTTAACCGATTATGATGGGATTGGGTATGTTGGATGGAAATGGAATTATTGAATGATTTTCGGAAGAAGTTCTGGAATATGGCCATGTGGGACGGAACTCGGTAGTTTCTTAACCGATTATGATGGGATTGGGTATGTTGGATGGAAATGGGATTATTGAATGATTTTTGGGAGAAGTTCTGGAATATGGCCATATGGGACGGAACTCGGTATTTCTTAACCAATTATGATGGGATTGGGTATGTTGGATGGAAATGGAATTATTGAATGATTTTCGGAAGAAGTTCTGGAATATGGCCATGTGGGACGGAACTCGGTAGTTTCTTAACCGATTATGATGGGATTGGGTATGTCGGATGGAAATGGGATTATTGAATGATTTTTGGGAGAAGTTCTGGAATATGGCCATGTGGGACGGAACTCGGTAGTTTCTTAACCGATTATGATGGGATTGGGTATGTTGGATGGAAATAGGATTATTGAATGATTTTTGGAAGAAGTTCTGGAATATGGCCATGTGGGACGGAACTCGGTAGTTTCTTAACCGATTATGATGGGATTGGGTATGTTGGATGGAAATGAGAATATTGAATGATTTTTGGGAGAAGTTCTGGAATATGGCCATGTGGGACGGAACTCGGTAGTTTCTTAACCGATTATGATGGGATTGGGTATGTTGGATGGAAATGGGATTATTGAATGATTTTTGGAAGAAGTTCTGGAATATGGCCATGTGGTACGGAACTCGGTAGTTTCTCAACCAATTATGATGGGATTGGGTATGTTGGATGGAAATGGGATTATTGAATGATTTTTGGAAGAAGTTCTGGAATATGGCCATATGGGACGGAACTCGGTAGTTTCTTAACCGATTATGATGGGATTGGGTATGTTGGATGGAAATGGAATTATTGAATGATTTTCGGAAGAAGTTCTGAAATATGGCCATGTGGGACAGAACTCGGTAGTTTCTTAACCGATTATGATGGGATTGGGTATGTTAGATGGAAATGGAATTATTGAATGATTTTCGGAAGAAGTTCTGGAATATGGCCATGTGGGACGGAACTCGGTAGTTTCTTAACCGATTATGATGGGATTGGGTATGTCGGATGGAAATGGGATTATTGAATGATTTTTGGGAGAAGTTCTGGAATATGGCCATGTGGGACGGAACTCGGTAGTTTCTTAACCGATTATGATGGGATTGGGTATGTTGGATGGAAATAGGATTATTGAATGATTTTTGGAAGAAGTTCTGGAATATGGCCATGTGGGATGGAACTCGGTAGTTTCTTAACCTATTATGATGGGATTGGGTATGTTGGATGGAAATGAGATTATTGAATGATTTTTGGGAGAAGTTCTGGAATATGGCCATGTGGGACGGAACTCGGTAGTTTCTTAACCGATTATGATGGGATTGGGTATGTTGGATGGAAATGGGATTATTGAATGATTTTTGGAAGAAGTTCTGGAATATGGCCATGTGGTACGGAACTCGGTAGTTTCTTAACCAATTATGATGGGATTGGGTATGTTGGATGGAAATGGGATTATTGAATGATTTTTGGAAGAAGTTCTGGAATATGGCCATGTGGTACGGAACTCGGTAGTTTCTTAACCGATTATGATGGGATTGGGTATGTTGGATGGAAATGGGATTATTGAATGATTTTTGGGAGAAGTTCTGGAATATGGCCATGTGGGACGGAACTCGGTAGTTTCTTAACCGATTATGATGGGATTGGGTATGTTGGATGGAAATGGGATTATTGAATGGTTTTTGGAAGAAGTTCTGGATTATGGCCATGTGGGATGGAACTCGGTAGTTTCTTAACCGATTATGATGGGATTGGGTATGTTGGATGGAAATGGGATTATTGAATGATTTTTGGAAGAAGTTCTGGAATATGGCCATGTGGGACGGAACTCGGTAGTTTTTAAACCGATTATGATGGGATTGGGTATGTTGGATGGAAATGGGATTATTGAATGATTTATGGAAGAAGTTCTGGAATATGGCCATGTGGGACGGAACTCAGTAGTTTCTTAACCAATTATGATGGGATTGGGTATGTTGGATGGAAATGGGATTATTGAATGATTTTTGGAAGAAGTTCTGGAATATGGCCATGTGGGACGGAACTCGGTAGTTTCTTAACCGATTATGATGGGATTGGGTATGTTGGATGGAAATGGGATTATTGAATGATTTTTGGAAGAAGTTCTGGAATATGGCCATGTGGGACGGAACTCGGTAGTTTTTAAACCGATTATGATGGGATTGGGTATGTTGGATGGAAATGAGATTATTGAATGATTTATGGAAGAAGTTCTGGAATATGGCCATGTGGGACGGAACTCGGTAGTTTCTCAACCAATTATGATGGGATTGGGTATGTTGGATGGAAATGGGATTATTGAATGATTTTTGGAAGAAGTTCTGGAATATGGCCATGTGGGACGGAACTCGGTAGTTTCTTAACCGATTATGATGGGATTGGGTATGTTGGATGGAAATGGGATTATTGAATGGTTTTTGGAAGAAGTTCTGGAATATGGCCATGTGGGACGGAACTCGGTAGTTTCTTAACCGATTATGATGGGATTGGGTATGTTGGATGGAAATGGGATTATTGAATGATTTTTGGAAGAAGTTCTGGAATATGGCCATGTGGGACGGAACTCGGTAGTTTTTAAACCGATTATGATGGGATTGGGTATGTTGGATGGAAATGGGATTATTGAATGATTTATGGAAGAAGTTCTGGAATATGGCCATGTGGGACGGAACTCGGTAGTTTCTTAACCAATTATGATGGGATTGGGTATGTTGGATGGAAATGGGATTATTGAATGATTTATGGAAGAAGTTCTGGAATATGGCCATGTGGGACGGAACTCGGTAGTTTCTTAACCGATTATGATGGGATTGGGTATGTTGGATGGAAATGGGATTATTGAATGATTTATGGAAGAAGTTCTGGAATATGGCCATGTGGGACGGAACTCGGTAGTTTCTTAACCGATTATGATGGGATTGGGTATGTTGGATGGAAATGGGATTATTGAATGATTTTTGGAAGAAGTTCTGGAATATGGCCATGTGGGACGGAACTCGGTAGTTTCTTAACCGATTATGATGGGATTGGGTATGTTGGATGGAAATGGGATTATTGAATGATTTTTGGAAGAAGTTCTGGAATATGGCCATGTGGGACGGAACTCGGTAGTTTCTTAACCGATTATGATGGGATTGGGTATGTTGGATGGAAATGGGATTATTGAATGATTTTTGGAAGAAGTTCTGGAATATGGCCATGTGGTACGGAACTCGGTAGTTTCTTAACCAATTATGATGGGATTGGGTATGTTGGATGGAAATGGGATTATTGAATGATTTTTGGAAGAAGTTCTGGAATATGGCCATGTGGGACGGAACTCGGTAGTTTCTTAACCGATTATGATGGGATTGGGTATGTTGGATGGAAATGGGATTATTGAATGATTTTTGGGAGAAGTTCTGGAATATGGCCATGTGGGACGGAACTCGGTAGTTTCTTAACCGATTATGATGGGATTGGGTATGTTGGATGGAAATGGGATTATTGAATGATTTTTGGAAGAAGTTCTGGAATATGGCCATGTGGGACGGAACTCGGTAGTTTCTTAACCGATTATGATGGGATTGGGTATGTTGGATGGAAATGGGATTATTGAATGATTTTTGGAAGAAGTTCTGGAATATGGCCATGTGGGACGGAACTCGGTAGTTTCTTAACCGATTATGATGGGATTGGGTATGTTGGATGGAAATGGGATTATTGAATGATTTTTGGAAGAAGTTCTGGAGTATGGCCATGTGGGACGGAACTCGGTAGTTTTTAAACCGATTATGATGGGATTGGGTATGTTGGATGGAAATGAGATTATTGAATGATTTTTGGAAGAAGTTCTGGAATATGGCCATGTGGGACGGAACTCGGTAGTTTCTTAACCGATTATGATGGGATTGGGTATGTTGGATGGAAATGGGATTATTGAATGATTTTTGGAAGAAGTTCTGGAATATGGCCATGTGGGACGGAACTCGGTAGTTTTTAAACCGATTATGATGGGATTGGGTATGTTGGATGGAAATGGGATTATTGAATGATTTTTGGAAGAAGTTCTGGAATATGGCCATGTGGGACGGAACTCGGTAGTTTTTAAACCGATTATGATGGGATTGGGTATGTTGGATGGAAATGGGATTATTGAATGATTTATGGAAGAAGTTCTGGAATATGGCCATGTGGGACGGAACTCGGTAGTTTCTTAACCGATTATGATGGGATTGGGTATGTTGGATGGAAATGGGATTATTGAATGATTTATGGAAGAAGTTCTGGAATATGGCCATGTGGGACGGAACTCGGTAGTTTCTTAACCGATTATGATGGGATTGGGTATGTTGGATGGAAATGGGATTATTGAATGATTTTTGGAAGAAGTTCTGGAATATGGCCATGTGGGACGGAACTCGGTAGTTTTTAAACCGATTATGATGGGATTGGGTATGTTGGATGGAAATGGGATTATTGAATGGTTTTTGGAAGAAGTTCTGGAATATGGCCATGTGGGACGGAACTCGGTAGTTTCTTAACCGATTATGATGGGATTGGGTATGTTGGATGGAAATGGGATTATTGAATGATTTTTGGAAGAAGTTCTGGAATATGGCCATGTGGGACGGAACTCGGTAGTTTCTTAACCGATTATGATGGGATTGGGTATGTTGGATGGAAATGAGATTATTGAATGATTTTTGGGAGAAGTTCTGGAATATGGCCATGTGGGACGGAACTCGGTAGTTTCTTAACCGATTATGATGGGATTGGGTATGTTGGATGGAAATTGGATTATTGAATGATTTTTGGAAAAAGTTCTGGAATATGGCCATATGGGACGGAACTCGGTAGTTTCTTAACCGACCATAAGAATTAAAAACGCAGCAAAATGAATACTGGTTTAAAACGTCATGTCAAAAAAAATGTGAATTCGTATATTTCAAGCCGTTAAATGTTTGTTTTATAGATGAATTTAGTTCTAATTTTTATAGTACAGCAACATCAGTGAATAATAGTTACAGTATTAGTAGAAATTTCCCATTCGGTGCCGGATAGTGCTCGAGTATTAAAACACTGCTATTTTCAATCATAATTGTTCGAGTATTGAAACAACGGCGAATAATCTCAAGCAACATATGTCTAAATTATTGGTAAAATCTGATACTGGTCCTAGTCACCCAACGTTTTAATTTTTCGCAACAATGTCATGCAGTGCACTTCGTCATATGATGGAGCAGCCATCTTGATATTGGTATCGAACTGAAGAAATAACGTTCGTTCATTAGTTGTATGTCTGTCAAAAAGTGTTGAAAAATTAATTAGCCATATTTCGAGAACGAACGAAATCGTCCTATATTTATTATTATCAATGACGATTTCCTTCGTCCTCGAAATATAGCGAAATTATTTTTCAACTCTTTTTATCGTATCATAATACAGCGATATCGATATCTAATCTTCACATTTTCGATGTGAAGTGCTTGTTAATTGTCTCATTTTTACCTGCGCAATCGGTTAGACAATTTCAACGCGGTCATGCAGTCTTGGTGAAGTTATTTTGTAATTTTGAGATAGATTTCACTGACGTGCTCAATTTTTATCCCAAAACGCTTTGGTTGATTCTTCATCCATCCAGTTATTTTTTGTTTGTGGTTTTAAAAATTTTAAATGTTGTAATAATTTTTCACTGATCCTCGACGAACTGAAGAAATACCTGTATTAATATTATCGAAATGTTTGAAGTTAAAAAGCGCAGTGGTTAAAGCTTTGGTGTTTGAATCGGGAGATACCAGGTACGAATCCCGATAGAGGCAGGATGCAAAGGGAATTTTCTTCAACAATTTGTGATCTGTGATGAAATGGAACACATCTATAACCCCTTGTCGAAGTGCAAAACTCATGGGTTAACCCATCTTCCATGCCAGTATAGCATCGATATAGCTGGCATCGAGCTATGCAATGTGCAGATGGTCATAAAATCGGACCTATAGCCGTACGTTCTCAAATTGGACGGCAACGGCGTAAAACTAAGGACGGAAAAAGCAGACCGCGAAAGAGTTCAGACCGCCTCGGCCCCAGACCAGATTGCGGGGATAATAAAAATAAAAAAAATAATAATTATAAATAAACAATAGTACTTTCACGTCATCTTGTAGTATTTTGCTCAAAACGAAAATTATCATGATGTTGTTTGTAGAAAGCATAACTAGTTTGATCAAGTTGACCTAAACTTTGGGTATATATATTGGCAGACGAAATATCAAAATTACGTCCATTAAACCCGAATATGGAAATACGGTGTTAAATAGGCGTAACGATAATCACAATATTCAAAGAGTTGGTGGATGCTTTCCATGCGATTGAAGTTAAGTAGAGAGTAGTAGTAGGTTCCATTTCGTTTATTTCAGTTTAAAATATTCATATTCATTTTTCACTTATTCTTCAGTATATAGTATTCTATTCAATAAACTAATAAACTTTTTATTCGTTATTAAGTTTTCGTACTTTATTGAAAATGAGAATGTTTGACGTCAATCGCATTGCATTGTGCAAATTCTTTGATTTTTGGAAAATTATAAATTTCTATAAAATATGAGCGCAAAGATTTAGATTTTTACCTCTTTGTGGTGCTGGCTGGGTAACTCTAAACTAATACGGCAGTCGAGAGAAAGCGATACAGGAAGAATTTTGCTTATGGCCTTTGACACTACATGTCAGGACGAGTTATGGGCGCAACAAATCCACACAAAAGCGTATGTTCTTCAGGCTAGGGATGACGGAAGTGAGCGTTTAACTTATAGCAAGGAGCTTACTATGTACATGTATATCACTAATCTGTAATGCACACACATGTCAACCCAATAAGTGGATTGAGCGGTCAGCCAACTATCAGCTCCCAGAAAAAAACCTTTTAAGACATAAGATCTCCAGAAACTTTTTTCCCCTTTTCGGGAACTTGTTATAAAAATCATTCAATAATCTCATTTCCACGGAACGGCCAAGTTCCATTCCAGAAAACCATATTCCAGAACTTCTTCCAAAAATCATTCAATAATCCCATTTCCATCCAACATACCCAATCCCATCATAATCGGTTTAAAAACTACCGAGTTCCGCCCCACATGGCCATACTCTAGAACTTCTTCCAAAAATCATTCAATAATCCCATTTCCATCCAACATACCCAATCCCATCATAATCGGTTAAGAAACTACCGAGTTCCGTCCCATATGGCCATATTCCAGAACTTCTTCCAAAAATCATTCAATAATCCCATTTTCATCCGACATACCCAATCCCATCATAATCGGTTTAAAAACTACCGAGTTCCGTACCACATGGCCATATTCCAGAACTTCTTCCAAAAATCATTCAATAGTCCCATTTCCATCCGACATACACAATCCCATCATAATCGGTTAAGAAACTACCGAGTTCCGTCCCACATGGCCATATTCCAGAACTTCTTCCATAAACCATTCAATAATCCCATTTCCATCCAACATACCCAATCCCATCATAATCGGTTAAGAAACTACCGAGTGCCGTCCCACATGGCCATATTCCAGAACTTCTTCCAAAAACCATTCAATAATCCCATTTCCATCCAACATACCCAATCCCATCATAATCGGTTAAGAAACTACCGAGTTCCGTCCCACATGGCCATATTCCAGAACTTCTTCCAAAAATCATTCAATAATCCCATTTCCATCCAACATACCCAATCCCATCATAATCGGTTAAGAAACTACCGAGTTCCGTCCCACATGACCATATTCCAGAACTTCTTCCAAAAACCATTCAATAATCCCATTTCCATCCAACATACCTAATCCCATCATAATCGGTTAAGAAACTAGAGAGTTCCGTCCCACATGGCCATATTCCAGAACTTCTTCCAAAAATCATTCAATAATCCCATTTCCATCCAACATACCCAATCCCATCATAATCGGTTAAGAAACTACCGAGTTCCGTCCCACATGGCCATATTCCAGATCTTCTTCCAAAAACCATTCAATAATCCCATTTCCATCCAACATACCCAATCCCATCATAATCGGTTAAGAAACTACCGAGTTCCGTACCACATGGCCATATTCCAGAACTTCTTCCAAAAATCACTCAATAATCCCATTTCCATCCAACATACCCAATCCCATCATAATCGGTTTAAAAACTACCGAGTTCCGTCCCACATGGCCATATTCCAGTACTTCTTCCAAAAATCACTCAATAATCCCATTTCCATCCAACATACCCAATCCCATCAAAATCGGTTAAGAAACTACCGAGTTCCGTCCCACATGGCCATATTCCAGAACTTCTTCCAAAAATCATTCAATAATCCCATTTCCTTCCAACATACCCAATCCCATCATAATCGGTTAAGAAACTACCGAGTTCCGTCCCACATGGCCATATTCCAGAACTTCTCCCAAAAATCATTCAATGATCCCATTTCCATTCAACATACCCAATCCCATCATAATCGGTTTAGAAACTACCGAGTTCCGTCCCACATGGCCATATTCCAGAACTTCTTCCAAAAATCACTCAATAATCCCATTTCCATCCAACATACCCAATCCCATCATAATCGGTTAAGAAACTACCGAGTTCCGTTCCACATGGCCATATTCCAGAACTTCTTCCAAAAACCATTCAATAATCCCATTTCCATCCAACATACCCAATCCCATCATAATCGGTTAAGAAACTACCGAGTTCCGTCCCACATGGCCATATTCCAGAACTTCTTCCAAAAATCATTCAACAATCCCATTTCCATCCAACATACCCAATCCCATCATAATCGGTTAAGAAACTACCGAGTTCCATCCCACATGGCCATATTCCAGAACTTCTTCCAAAAACCATTCAATAATCCCATTTCCATCCAACATACCCAATCCCATCATAATCGGTTAAGAAACTACCGAGTTCCGTCCCACATGGCCATATTCCAGAACTTCTTCCAAAAATCATTCAATAATCCCATTTCCATTCAACATACCCAATCCCATCATAATCGGTTTAGAAACTACCGAGTTCCGTCCCACATGGCCATATTCCAGAACTTCTTCCAAAAATCACTCAATAATCCCATTTCCATCCAACATACCCAATCCCATCATAATCGGTTAAGAAACTACCGAGTTCCGTCCCACATGGCCATATTCCAGAACTTCTTCCAAAAACCATTCAATAATCCCATTTCCATCCAACATACCCAATCCCATCATAATCGGTTAAGAAACTACCGAGTTCCGTCCCACATGGCCATATTCCAGAACTTCTCCCAAAAATCATTCAATGATCCCATTTCCATTCAACATACCCAATCCCATCATAATCGGTTTAGAAACTACCGAGTTCCGTCTCACATGGCCATATTCCAGAACTTCTTCCAAAAATCACTCAATAATCCCATTTCCATCCAACATACCCAATCCCATCATAATCGGTTAAGAAACTACCGAGTTCCGTCCCACATGACCATATTCCAGAACTTCTTCCAAAAACCATTCAATAATCCCATTTCCATCCAACATACCTAATCCCATCATAATCGGTTAAGAAACTAGAGAGTTCCGTCCCACATGGCCATATTCCAGAACTTCTTCCAAAAATCATTCAATAATCCCATTTCCATCCAACATACCCAATCCCATCATAATCGGTTAAGAAACTACCGAGTTCCGTCCCACATGGCCATATTCCAGAACTTCTTCCAAAAACCATTCAATAATCCCATTTCCATCCAACATACCCAATCCCATCATAATCGGTTAAGAAACTACCGAATTCCGTCCCACATGGCCATATTCCAGAACTTCTTCCAAAAATCATTCAATAATCCCATTTCCATCCAACATACCCAATCCCATCATAATCGGTTAAGAAACTACCGAGTTCCGTCCCACATGGCCATATTCCAGAACTTCTTCCAAAAACCATTCAATAATCCCATTTCCATCCAACATACCCAATCCCATCATAATCGGTTAAGAAACTACCGAGTTCCGTCCCACATGGCCATATTCCAGAACTTCTTCCAAAAATCACTCAATAATCCCATTTCCATCCAACATACCCAATCCCATCATAATCGGTTTAAAAACTACCGAGTTCCGTCCCACATGGCCATATTCCAGAACTTCTTCCAAAAATCACTCAATAATCCCATTTCCATCCAACATACCCAATCCCATCAAAATCGGTTAAGAAACTACCGAGTTCCGTCCCACATGGCCATATTCCAGAACTTCTTCCAAAAATCATTCAATAATCCCATTTCCTTCCAACATACCCAATCCCATCATAATCGGTTAAGAAACTACCGAGTTCCGTCCCACATGGCCATATTCCAGAACTTCTCCCAAAAATCATTCAATGATCCCATTTCCATTCAACATACCCAATCACATCATAATCGGTTTAGAAACTACCGAGCTCCGTCCCACATGGCCATATTCCAGAACTTCTTCCAAAAATCATTCAATAATCCCATTTCCATCCAACATACCCAATCCCATCATAATCGGTTAAGAAACTACCGAGCTCCGTCCCACATGGCCATATTCCAGAACTTCTTCCAAAAACCATTCAATAATCCCATTTCCATCCAACATACCCAATCCCATCATAATCGGTTAAGAAACTACCGAGTTCCGTCCCACATGGCCATATTCCAGAACTTCTTCCAAAAATCACTCAATAATCCCATTTCCATCCAACATACCCAATCCCATCATAATCGGTTAAGAAACTACCTAGTTCCGTCCCACATGGCCATATTCCAGAACTTCTTCCATAAATCATTCAATAATCTCATTTCCATCCAACATACCCAATCCCATCATAATCGGTTAAGAAACTACCGAGTTCCGTCCCACATGGCCATATTCCAGAACTTCTTCCAAAAATCACTCAATAATCCCATTTCCATCCAACATACCCAATCCCATCATAATCGGTTAAGAAACTACCGAGTTCCGTCCCACATGGCCATATTCCAGAACTTCTTCCAAAAACCATTCAATAATCCCATTTCCATCCAACATACCCAATCCCATCATAATCGGTTAAGAAACTACCGAGTTCCGTCCCACATGGCCATATTCCAGAACTTCTCCCAAAAATCATTCAATGATCCCATTTCCATTCAACATACCCAATCCCATCATAATCGGTTAAGAAACTACCGAGTTCCGTCCCACATGGCCATATTCCAGAACTTCTTCCAAAAATCACTCAATAATTCCATTTCCATCCAACATACCCAATCCCATCATAATCGGTTAAGAAACTACCGAGTTCCGTCCCACATGGCCATATTCTAGAACTTCTCCCAAAAATCATTCAATGATCCCATTTCCATTCAATATACCCAATCCCATCATAATCGGTTAAGAAACTACCGAGTTCCGTCCCACATGGCCATATTCCAGAACTTCTTCCAAAAATCACTCAATAATCCCATTTCCATCCAACATACCCAATCCCATCAAAATCGGTTAAGAAACTACCGAGTTCCGTCCCACATGGCCATATTCCAGAACTTCTTCCAAAAATCATTCAATAATCCCATTTCCATCCAACATACCCAATCCCATCATAATCGGTTAAGAAACTACCGAGTTCCGTCCCACATGGCCATATTCCAGAACTTCTTCCAACAACCATTAAAGAATCCCACTAATTTTGATATACCACGCATAAAACTGTTCTACGATAAATTATCTACGATAATCTGTTCTACGATAAATTGTCCCACGATAAACTGTTCTACGATAAATTGTCCACGATAAATTGTCCACGATAAACTGTTCTACGATAAATTGTCCACGATAAACTGTTCTACGATAAATTGTCCACGATAAATTGTTCTACGATAAATTGTTCCACGATAAATTGATTCCACGATAAATTGTTTCCACGATAAATTGTTCTACGATAAATTGTTCAACGATAAATTGCTCACGATAAATTGTTCACGATAAACTGACAGTAAATCGTTCATTATACCACTCATTAAAGCGATTGTTTTCTTTTTCCGACATTTGGTTTTCACCAAAATATTTTCTATCCGGAATTTTTCCAACATAGTTGTAATTTTTGGATGTGTTAAACAAATGCGGATACCAACCCTTTACTATTTTTCCTAAACCAAATGTTTCGGGAAATTTTGATAAAGGCATTGCAAGGAAATTTAGAGAATCTATAAAATTTATATATGAGTCATAAGTAATTTTGTAAATTTTCATCCCACCCATAATTGGTTCTACTTTCTTTTTGCGCCGTACTAGTTCACGCATTATAAACTGGCCATCATATCCTTGAAAATTATGCGCTATACAAAAAATTGTTAACGAATTTTCGCGAAACATTTCGCAAAAATCTATAAATTTCTTCACACAATTCTCGTCGTCCGTATTTTCGAAAATATGCTCTCTTTTAGTGCATACAGAACAACAATAATCAGATTGTGGTATAGCAAAACATTCCCTACAAACGATTTACTGTCAGTTTATCGTGAACAATTTACCGTGAGCAATTTATCGTTGAACAATTTATCGTAGAACAATTTATCGTGGAAACAATTTATCGTGGAATCAATTTATCGTGGAACAATTTATCGTAGAACAATTTATCGTGGACAATTTATCGTAGAACAGTTTATCGTGAACAATTTATCGTGGACAGTTTATCGTAGAAAAGTTTATCGTGGGACAATTTATCGTAGAACAGATTATCGTGGATAATTTATCGTTGAACAGTTTTATGCGTGGTATATCAAAATTAGTGGGATTCTTTAATGGTTGTTGGAAGAACTTCTGGAATATGGCCATGTGGGACGGAACTCGGTAGTTTCTTAACCGATTATGATGGGATTGGGTATGTTGGATGGAAATGGGATTATTGAATGATTTTTGGAAGTGTAACGTTCATGAATAATTATTCGTATTGCCTATGGTCTTATGAGACCGGCTGTTATTGTTAATGACCTCTATGGTTCGGTGCCAAAACAAATTTACATTTTTCAAATAACTTTTATCTGTTATACGTTGTGTTGCACGAAGTATAGAATTATCGGATTGCATCCGAAACCTGTACAGTTGATTTTATTGCACGAGCAACAAAACAAAATCAATCATTAATAAAATTATTAGTGATCAGTTAGCACCACTCAAAGTATAATAATAAGTGAAAGTGTTTTATTCGAAAATTTATATTAATTAATTATTACTATAGTAAATAGGCCTCATAGTACTAAGTAGTAATAAAATAAAAAAAAAAATATATATACATTATTGGACTTGTATAAATAAATATACATCTACCATATTTATAGTAAGTATTGATTGCGGATTGCACTCCAATAGCGGCCTAACGTGATTTTTTTTTGTGTGTTTAGGTATTAATTAAATCCAAATATTATATTAATTAAAAATCGGATACAAAACTCTGTAATACCAGACAAATATTCAAAAGGCCGTTCGATCACAAGTATTTAAATTCACCGGTGGGTATTAAGCCGTGTCGAACATCCATATCCAGGAGATAGGATTTTTCAACTTTAGCAACGCGTGTTCGAGTGATCAACGGCCTTCAAAAAAATGTAATACAGGCTAACGTCATAAAAATTTATCTTACGGATCACACGTATGGTCAAACCACTGTGATGGAGATATTTAGAAAATTTCTAAATAAAATAAAAACTAATTGCATCGATTAAAAATATAAATTTTAAATAAATATATAGTTAATTCATAGTTCTTAGTTTAATAGTTATTAGTTACATAAGTGCAAGAAGTATTCGTGTAGTATATGTAGAAGTTACTGTATAGTATACAAACGGGAAAAAAAAAAAATTCAATTAAATTTCATGTGTGTGTGTTCCAATTATATAACCGGACAAGAAAAATAATTTTTTTTAGGAAATTTTCCTATAGGCAAATACCACCAGAGCGCTCCAGTGGGAATTTCAACGAAAAAAAAAAAACCGTAAGTTTTTGAACCAATTTTAATTGTGGCCCATACACACCAAAAAAAAAAAAAAAAACAATAAAACTAAAATTAAAATAAACTTTTTAGTAGATATGTGTAATTGAACTACATAAAAAAACAATTTTAACTTTAAAAAAAAAAAAAAAAAAAAAAAAATTATATATTTTTTCCTACATACTATATGCTACTTAAATGATGTTATAATCTAGGTTGGTACTCGCAATATAAACTAGAAACCATATTTACAAAACCAAAATCTTTATTAGTTTTATATCTTGTAATTAATAATTTCAACTTTAAATTTAATTAAACTTTAAATAATTATGTTCCTTTAAAAAAAAAAATGAAAAACTAAATTTTTTTTATTATGATGTGAAGTGGTTGCTTGCTAAGTTGCTCCGAATTGTACACATGTTGGACATGAACGAAAATTGCAATGGAAGTTTAAATTAAATGAACCCCCCAGCCGACTGTTTCCTACCCAACAAAAAAATTTCATGTCCTCCTTCAAACTGAAATAAATACTTCCGTTACAAAAATGGCGCCGAAACAGGGACCTGAAGTTTCTTTAGGTCTATAATTTATCTTGTTGCAGTATTGAACATCAAGTTGCGTTATAATTTAAAGTGATTGACGTTAGATGGAATTTATTAAAATTGACCAACGGAAGAATCCGATTTCTTTTTTTTTCTACCTATTTCTCACGAAACCGTTATAAAACGCGATATGTATTAGTGACTTATTATAAGGTTGAGTACCGCAGAGTTCGTTATCCCTTAGTGTCGTTAATTAAACAATTATTATTAATTCGTTAGTTTAAATTTTGAGATAGATATTGTGAAGATTTCATTGATCTCTCAGTATTTCTAATAATGAAAAAGTAACATATTCACAATACTGTAAAGTCAGTTGGAAGCACAGTACAATTTTCTAAGGTGACGTGCAGGTTACACCGTTTCACATCATAATTATTATGTCTCTATTATATAATATTATATACTACGATAGCTATTAATTTATAATTATATATTACAATTTTGCAGCTGAATTATTTACACTCGATATAAGAGATTATAGTTATCTTAAAATATTACTAATAAAACTTACGATATTAGCTCAATATCTACTCTTATACATATTTGGAAAAAAAAAATTAATAATTTGTTTATATATCTATATAACATATAATGGATTCCCTTAAGGAAAAATTACCTATGTTTCAGGGTCTTAATGATAATGAAATAGAGGTTGAATGTAAATTAAGAAACATAAATATTACCAAAGACGAACAGTGGGATAATAAACTAGCTGCAGTTGTTCAAGCAGAGTGCCTTGATCCTTCATTAAAACCAACTGAAACGCATGCAGTTGACTATAATGAGGAATTTAAGTTCTGTCGTGAACAATGTAAAATATTAGGCAAAACAAGTGAAGATACAGATCTACTACAAAACTTAGATGGTCTTAGACAGTTACAAGTAAAAATTGGTCATTGGAATAATCGCACTTTAAGACTTAAAGGCAAGTTCTATCAGGATAATGACGTTGATAAACTCTTGCATAGTTGGCGACGGATACGATTATTAGTTGAAAAATTAATTGAATCGATTTTAGAAGAAAATAAAACTGAATCGGCGATCCAAAAAGTACAACTACCACCGCCCGAGATGACATCCGCAATGGTAATAGCGTCTGAATTTGAATTTCCTAAAGCTCCCATCGACAGGACTCAAGAACGTATTATCGAAACATCCAACTACAGTGGTACACCTTTGAAAAATCCAGTTTTCACTACGGCACCCTCCCAATCTATAATTATTAAGCAACCATACCATCAACAAGTAATACCAAGTCATTCAATTGCGATAAGTTCAGCACCACACATGAGTTATCCACAGGGGCTTAATTTGACGCCTGACTATAATTTTTTTAATATAGACGGTAGAAAACCTGAAGCCCAGCTGCAACAATTACATTTACAAACCTACAAACCTACCGCCCCTTTACAACCAGATATGGCCCACCTTCAGCCAATAAATAGTCAAGAAAGGTCAGTAAGTGCGGCATATGTGAATATACATGATTTTACGTCTCAGCCCAATACTTCGAATGTGTCAATGAATAGCAATATACCTCCACATCAAGGCATACCACAATCCATGTATTATATACCACAGCAACCATATCCTCCTAAGTGCGTACCTTATTATTATTCACCTAAGAGTCACGACGTGAAATGGAAATTAACCTTCACGGGGAAACCAAAAGAGCTTGATATCAACGATTTCCTATTTCGCCTGGAATCATTTGCACATCGTGATAATATACCGCTGCATGCATTAGATGCGATACTACCTCGTCTGTTGTCGGATGATGCGGAAAATTGGTTCTGGGTATATTCCAGGAAATACCCGACTGCCGGTTATTTTCAAATAAAAGCTGCATTAATTATGCGATTCAGCAGCAGCGAGTCGGAACGCGAAACTCGAAGAATTATCGAGTCGCGGAAACAAAAACCGAATGTCTCCTTCAATGACTATTTGCTAGAAATTGAAACATTAAATGGTCGGTTAAACCACAGTTTTTCAGAATCTGAACTTTTAGAGATCATTCGAGAAAACATGGATCCGGCCTTACAAAGCGCCACAATGACTATTCCCGTTAGGTCCACCGAAGAACTAAGGGTCATATGTCAAAGGTTTGAACGTTTGTGGTCTCGATCTGGCTATGATCCAAGAGTTCTACATGATAATCGACACCGAAGAACCATAACAGTAAATGAGGTTAGCTACAACGAACCCATCGAACTACTTTCGCAACCGAATGAGCAGTATGAATCCATCACGAAAGATCATCAACTAAATATCGTACAGGTAGATGCCATTCAAAAACCTCTTCAAAAGAAAGTTACGTTTAGTGACGAAACGTATTTGCTGTGTTGGAATTGTCATGATTTTGGCCATAGATATCAAGACTGCCATCTGGCCCCGCAAGGAATTTTCTGCTATGGTTGTGGTAAAGCAAATATTATAAAACCACAGTGTAATTTTTGTCAATCAAAACGACAGGGAAACTCGACGCCGGTCGTGATCAACCCGGGTACGGCACGTCCGGTAAAGATATTACAGCACCCGACTTCAACTACAAATTCGACCACAAATATCTAACAAAATCACCCCCGTTAGATAATTCTAGCATTAAAATGACCCATATTGAAACTAATAATTCAATACCATTTTCAACAAACTTGACTACTTCCCGAGGTGAGCCACTCAATAGCAAAACAAAACGGATCATCAGAATAATTAATTATTAGCGAAATAGAAAAACCCATCAGAAGTTATGCGAATCTACAGTTTTACCAGAAGTCGGTGATCCTAGACCATATCTGAAGCTAGAGTTATTTAATGTTAGCCTCACCGGTCTTTTAGATAGCGGGGCCTCCGTTAGCATCTTAGGAAAAGGCTGTGAGAAACTATTGTACGATGCTGATTGCCCGTATCATAAAATTTCTTCAAACGTGAAAACTGCGGATGGTTCTAAAAATAAAATTATAGGATACGTAGATTACCCGGTGAATTATAATGATCAAACTCACGTCATAAGATTCTATTTGGCTCCAACTTTACAAGGTGAGCTTTATCTCGGAATAAATTTTTGGAGAGCGTTCAAGCTCTTCCCGGCCAGTATTGCACAGATTGAATTACCCGTAGACACAGAAAAAATACATGAACTTACACAAGAAGAAATGAAACTATTGGAAGAAATAAAAACTTCATTTCCGTCATTTAAAAATCAAGGGCTAGGTCGGACTTCTTTAATTGAACATTCCATTGATGTCGGAGACAGTGCCCCAGTCAAGCAACGACATTATTCTGTATCTCCGGCCATCCAATATCTCATTTATGAAGAATTAGATCGAATGTTGAGCCTAGGAGTTATCGAGGAGAGCACCAGTTCCTGGAGTTCGCCCATAGTATTAGTACGAAAGCCAGGGAAAATCAGACTATGTTTGGATTCCAGAAAAGTGAACGCGTTAACTAAAAAAGATGCATACCCACTCCCACTGATAGACGGGTTGATTGGTCGGTTGAGTCAAACGAATTATATCACGAGCATAGATCTCAAGGATGCCTTCTGGCAGATTCCGTTGGAGCAGAGTTCGCGGGAGAAAACAGCATTTACCATTCCCGGGAGGCCATTATATCAATTCTGTGTAATGCCCTTTGGACTGTGTAACTCTCCTCAAACGATGTCGCGACTCATGGACAAGGTAGTGCCTCATACTTTCCATGATCGTGTCTTTGTCTATTTGGACGATCTGCTTATAATATCTGGCACGTTGCACGAGCACTTCCAATTGCTTAAACTTGTGGCTCAATGGCTGAAAACCGCTAATCTTACAATAAACGTTGAAAAAAGCAAATTCGTTAGAAAAGAATTGAGATATCTGGGATTCTTGGTGGGGGAAGGAGGGCTTAGGACAGACCCGGATAAAGTACGCGCCGTGAGGGAGTATCCAACACCAACTTCCGTAAAACAAACGCGGAGATTATTGGGAATGGCCGGTTGGTATCAGAGATTCATACCCAATTATGCAAATATCACGGCACCCATTACTGACACTTTAAGAAAAAATTCTAAGTTTTGTTGGACGGAAGAAGCAGATCGAGCGTTTGATAAACTTAAAGTCCTTTTAGCTAGCGCTCCAGTTCTTATCAATCCAGACTACAAGAAAGAATTTTTTATTCGTTGTGATGCGAGCACTTCCGGGGTAGGAGGTGTTTTGTTTCAAAAAACGAACGAAGGAGAAGAACGTCCAATTGCGTATGTCTCAAAAAAGCTAAACCAATGTCAAAAAGGTTATAGCGTGTCAGAACTGGAATGTTTGGCAGCAATTATAAGTGTGAAAAAATTTAGGCCCTATATAGAAGGGTTTAAATTCACCATTATAACGGATCACGCGAGCCTTAGGTGGCTTATGTCCCAAAAGGACCTGAGTGGGCGACTCGCACGATGGAGCCTAAAACTGCAAATGTACGACTTTGAGATTATTCACCAAAAAGGCTCTAGTAATATTGTACCCGACGCTCTGTCTCGAGTGCATTGTGATTGCCTTCAAGAATTAAAAATGAATATCCCCTTAGTTGTTGCCACCATTCAACTCGACTCCGACGCATTTAACGATGAGGAATATGTAAAATTACGCTCGAAAATAAACAATTCGCCTGGATTATATCCTAGTTTTAAAATCTATAATGATCGCGTATTTATAAGAATAGAACCTCTCAAAGACCAATCGCTGAGTGATTTATCAGTGTGGAAAGTTTGGATTCCCAAGACGATGAGACAATCTCTAATTGTACAGGAACATGATGAAGTAACTTCTTCCCACGGGGGAATAAAGAAAACGCTTGATCGCCTTCGGAGATTTTATTACTGGCCTGGAATGCGTCAGCAGGTTTATGACTATGTAAATAAATGTTCCATATGCAAGGCAACTAAGAGTAGCAATCGCATATCGAAGCCAGCATTGGGTACTACCACTTTCGCAGAGCGACCTTTTCAAAAACTATTCGTCGACTTAATGGGGCCTTACCCAAAATCAAAAACTGGAAATATGTACATCCTCATAGTTCTGGACCAACTAACTAAGTTCGTTTTGTTAAAACCATTAAACAATAGTAACACAAAAAAAATTACGGATTATTTGAAAAACGAAATATTTCTTATGTATGGGACGCCGGAGGGTATTCATACTGATAACGGTTCCCAGTTCATAAGTAAGCAATTTGCGGGGTTGATGGACGAATTTGGTATTAAGCATACTAAAACAGCGATCTATTCTCCCCAATCCAATGCCTCGGAGAGGGTGAATAGATCGATTTTGGCAGCAATACGTGCTTTTGTCCAAGAAGATCATCGAATGTGGGATACTAAGTTAGCCGAAATAAGTTGTGCTTTGAGAACTGCCGTACACCAGTCGACTAGTTACTCACCATACTACCTTCTCTTTGGATATCATATGGTCACAAACGGCACACATTTCAAAATATTACGTGAACTTGGTGCAGTAGGAGAACCGGAAGCAGAACCATTGCCTTTAGTTGATCGACTCGCTATACTACATGCGAAAACAGTGCAAAACTTAAGAAAAGCATACGACAAATATGCAACCCGCTATAACTTACGAACCAGAACCGTGCATTATCATCCCGGACAGGAGGTCTATGTCAAACAACATACACAAAGTAATGCTGGTAAACGATTTTGTGCAAAATTTGCTCCATTATTTGTTAAAGCCGTCATACACCAAAAGGTGGGAAACGTCAATTATGTTTGCAAAGATGAGAATGGCAAAATAATTGGTACTTTTCATGGTAAAGATATTAAGCTTTAATTTTATGTTTTGCTATTAGTTTTCAGATTAACTAAGCCAGCCATCAGTATGAATCCCTAATCAGGTATATGAAAGGAAACTCAGTTTCGTTTCTAAAATAAAATATTTTTTAAACGCAACTGCCCTGTAACGTTCATGAATAATTATTCGTATTGCCTATGGTCTTATGAGACCGGCTGTTATTGTTAATGACCTCTATGGTTCGGTGCCAAAACAAATTTACATTTTTCAAATAACTTTTATCTGTTATACGTTGTGTTGCACGAAGTATAGAATTATCGGGTTGCATCCGAAACCTGTACAGTTGATTTTATTGCACGAGCAACAAAACAAAATCAATCATTAATAAAATTATTAGTGATCAGTTAGCACCACTCAAAGTATAATAATAAGTGAAAGTGTTTTATTCGAAAATTTATATTAATTAATTATTACTATAGTAAATAGGCCTCATAGTACTAAGTAGTAATAAAATAAAAAAAAAAAATATATATACATTATTGGACTTGTATAAATAAATATACATCTACCATATTTATAGTAAGTATTGATTGCGGATTGCACTCCAATAGCGGCCTAACGTGATTTTTTTTTGTGTGTTTAGGTATTAATTAAATCCAAATATTATATTAATTAAAAATCGGATACAAAACTCTGTAATACCAGACAAATATTCAAAAGGCCGTTCGATCACAAGTATTTAAATTCACCGGTGGGTATTAAGCCGTGTCGAACATCCATATCCAGGAGATAGGATTTTTCAACTTTAGCAACGCGTGTTCGAGTGATCAACGGCCTTCAAAAAAATGTAATACAGGCTAACGTCATAAAAATTTATCTTACGGATCACACGTATGGTCAAACCACTGTGATGGAGATATTTAGAAAATTTCTAAATAAAATAAAAACTAATTGCATCGA
The DNA here is from genome assembly GCA_947310385.1 of Nephrotoma appendiculata. Classification (NCBI taxonomy): domain Eukaryota; kingdom Metazoa; phylum Arthropoda; class Insecta; order Diptera; family Tipulidae; genus Nephrotoma; species Nephrotoma appendiculata. The sequence continues at coordinate 3,599,555 of OX371226.1, forward strand.
TTAAAAATATAAATTTTAAATAAATATATAGTTAATTCATAGTTCTTAGTTTAATAGTTATTAGTTACATAAGTGCAAGAAGTATTCGTGTAGTATACGTAGAAGTTACCGTATAGTATACAAACGGGAAAAAAAAAAAATTCAATTAAATTTCATGTGTGTGTGTTCCAATTATATAACCGGACAAGAAAAATAATTTTTTTTAGGAAATTTTCCTATAGGCAAATACCACCAGAGCGCTCCAGTGGGAATTTCAACGAAAAAAAAAAAAACCGTAAGTTTTTGAACCAATTTTAATTGTGGCCCATACACACCAAAAAAAAAAAAAAACAATAAAACTAAAATTAAAATAAACTTTTTAGTAGATATGTGTAATTGAACTACATAAAAAAACAATTTTAACTTTAAAAAAAAAAAAAAAAAAAAAAAAATTATATATTTTTTCCTACATACTATATGCTACTTAAATGATGTTATAATCTAGGTTGGTACTCGCAATATAAACTAGAAACCATATTTACAAAACCAAAATCTTTATTAGTTTTATATCTTGTAATTAATAATTTCAACTTTAAATTTAATTAAACTTTAAATAATTATGTTCCTTTAAAAAAAAAAATGAAAAACTAAATTTTTTTTATTATGATGTGAAGTGGTTGCTTGCTAAGTTGCTCCGAATTGTACACATGTTGGACATGAACGAAAATTGCAATGGAAGTTTAAATTAAATGAACCCCCCAGCCGACTGTTTCCTACCCAACAAAAAAATTTCATGTCCTCCTTCAAACTGAAATAAATACTTCCGTTACAGAAGAAGTTCTGGAATATGGCCATGTGGGACGGAACTCGGTAGTTTCTTAACCGATTTTGATGGGATTGGGTATGTTGGATGAAAATGGGATTATTGAGTGATTTTTGGAAGAAGTTCTGGAATATGGCCATGTGGGACGGAACTCGGTAGTTTCTTAACCGATTTTGATGGGATTGGGTATGTTGGATGGAAATAGAAGTTCTGGAATATGGCCATGTGGGACGGAACTCGGTCGTTTTTAAACCGATTATGATGGGATTGGGTATGTTGGATGGAAATGAGATTATTGAATGGTTTTTGGGAGAAGTTCTGGAATATGGCCATGTGGGACGGAACTCAGTCGTTTTTAAACCGATTATGATGGGATTGGGTATGTTGGATGGAAATGGGATTACTGAATGATTTTTGGGAGAAGTTCTGGAATATGGCCATGTGGGACGGAACTCGGTAGTTTCTTAACCGATTATGATGAGATTGGGTATGTTGGATGAAAATGGGATTATTGAGTGATTTTTGGAAGAAGTTCTGGAATATGGCCATGTGGGACGGAACTCGGTAGTTTCTTAACCGATTTTGATGGGATTGGGTATGTTGGATGGAAATGGGATTATTGAGTGATTTTTGGAAGAAGTTCTGGAATATGGCCATGTGGGACGGAACTCGGTAGTTTCTTAACCGATTATGATGGGATTGGGTATGTTGGATGGAAATGGGATTATTGAATGATTTTTCGGAGAAGTTCTGGAATATGGCCATGTGGGACGGAACTCGGTAGTTTCTTAACCGATTTTGATGGGATTGGGTATGTTGGATGGAAATGGGATTATTGAGTGATTTTTGGAAGAAGTTCTGGAATATGGCCATGTGGGACGGAACTCGGTAGTTTCTTAACCGATTATGATGGGATTGTGTATATTGAATGGAAATGGGATTATTGAATGTTTTTGGGAGAAGTTCTGGAATATAGCCATGTGGGACGGAACTCGGTAGTTTCTTAACCGATTATGATGGGATTGGGTATGTTGGATGGAAATAGGATTATTGAATGATTTTTGGAAGAAGTTCTGGAATATGGCCATGTGGGACGGAACTCGGTAGTTTCTTAACCGATTTTGATGGGATTGGGTATGTTGGATGGAAATGGGATTATTGAGTGATTTTTGGAAGAAGTTCTGGAATATGGCCATGTGGGACGGAACTCGGTAGTTTCTAAACCGATTATGATGGGATTGGGTATATTGAATGGAAATGGGATTATTGAATGATTTTTGGGAGAAGTTCTGGAATATGGCCATGTGGGACGGAACTCGGTAGTTTCTTAACCGATTATGGTGAGATTCGGTATGTTGCATGGAAATGGGATTATTGAATGATTTTTGGGAGAAGTTCTGGAATATGGCCATGTGGGACGGAACTCGATAGTTTCTTAACCGATTATGATGGGATTGGGTATGTTGGATGGAAATGAGATTATTGAATGGTTTTTGGGAGAAGTTCTGGAATATGGCCATGTGGGACGGAACTCGGTAGTTTCTTAACCGATTATGATGGGATTGGGTATGTTGGATGGAAATAGGATTATTGAATGATTTTTGGAAGAAGTTCTGGAGTATGGCCATGTGGGACGGAACTCGGTAGTTTCTTAACCGATTATGATGGGATTGGGTATGTTAGATGGAAATGGGATTATTGAATGATTTTTGGAAGAAGTTCTGGAATATGGTTTTCTGGAATGGAACTTGGCCGTTCCGTGGAAATGAGATTATTTAATGATTTTTATAACAAGTTTCCGAAAAGAGGAAAAAAGTTTCTGGAGATCTTAAGTCTTAAAAGGCTTTTTTCTGGGAGCTGATAGTTGGCTGACTGCTCAATCCACTTATTGGGTTGACATGTGTGTGCATTACAGATTAGTGATATACATGTACATAGTAAGCTCTTTGCTATAAGTTAAACGCTCACTTCCGTCATCCCTAGCCTGAAGAACATACGCTTTTGTGTGGATTTGTGGCACCCATAGCTCGTCCTGACATGTAGTGTCAAAGGCCATAAGCAAAATTCTTCCTGCATCGCGTTCTCTCGACTGCCGTATTAGTTTAGAGTTACCCAGCCAGCACCACAAAGAGGTAAAAATCTAAATCTGTGCGCTCATATTTTATAGAAATTTATAATTTTACAAAAAACAAAGAATTTGCTCAATGCAATGCGATTGACGTCAAACATTCTCATTTTCAATAAAGTACGAAAACTTAATAACGAATAAAAAGTTTATTAGTTTATTGAATAGAATACTATATACTGAAGAATAAGTGAAAAATGAATATGAATATTTTAAACTGAAATAAACGAAATGGAACCTACTACTACTCTCTCTACTTAACTTCAATCGCATGGAAAGCATCCACCAACTCTTTGAATATTGTGATTATCGTTACGCCTATTAAACACCGTATTTCCATATTCGGGTTTAATGGACGTAATTTTGATATTTCGTCTGCCAATATATATACCCAAAGTTTAGGTCAACTTGATCAAACTAGTTATGCTTTCTACAAACAACATCATGATAATTATCGTTTTGAGCAAAATACTACAAGATGACGTGAAAGTACTATTGTTTATTTATAATTATTATTTTTTTTATTTTTATTATCCCCGCAATCTGGTCTGGGGCCGAGGCGGTCTGAACTCTTTCGCGGTCTGCTTTTTCCGTCCTTAGTTTTACGCCGTTGCCGTCCAATTTGAGAACGTATGGCTATAGGTCCGATTTTATGACCATCTGCACAGTGCATAGCTCGATGCCAGCTATATCGATGCTATACTGGCATGGAAGATGGGTTAACCCATGAGTTTTGCACTTCGACAGGGGGTTATAGATGTGTTCCATTTCATCACAGATCGCAAATTGTTGAAGAAAATCCCCTTTGCATCCTGCCTCTATCGGGATTCGTACCTGGTATCTCCCGATTCAAACACCAAAGCTTTAACCACTGCGCTTTTTAACTTCAAACATTTCGATAATATTAATACAGGTATTTCTTCAGTTCGTCGAGGATCAGTGAAAAATTATTACAACATTTAAAATTTTTAAAACCACAAACAAAAAATAACTGGATGGATGAAGGATCAACCAAAGCGTTTTGGGATAAAAATTGAGCACGTCAGTGAAATCTATCTCAAAATTACAAAATAACTTCACCAAGACTGCATGACCGCGTTGAAATTGTCTAACCGATTGCGCAGGTAAAAATGAGACAATTAACAAGCACTTCACATCGAAAATGTGAAGATTAGATATCGATATCGCTGTATTATGATACGATAAAAAGTGTTGAAAAATAATTTCGCTATATTTCGAGGACGAAGGAAATCGTCATTGATAATAATAAATATAGGACGATTTCGTTCGTTCTCGAAATATGGCTAATTAATTTTTCAACACTTTTTGACAGACATCCCAACTAATGAACGAACGTTATTTCTTCAGTTCGATACCAATATCAAGATGGCTGCTCCATCATATGACGAAGTGCACTGCATGACATTGTTGCGAAAAATTAAAACGTTGGGTGACTAGGAACCAGTCTCAGATTTTACCAATAATTTAGACATATGTTGCTTGAGATTATTCGCCGTTGTTTCAATACTCGAACAATTATGATTGAAAATAGCAGTGTTTTAATACTCGAGCACTATCCGGCACCGAATGGGAAATTTCTACTAATACTATAACTATTATTCACTGATGTTGCTGTACTATAAAAATTAGAACTAAATTCATCTATAAAACAAACATTTAACGGCTTGAAATATACGAATTCACATTTTTTTTGACATGACGTTTTAAACCAGTATTCATTTTGCTGCGTTTTTAATTCTTATGGTCGGTTAAGAAACTACCGAGTTCCGTCCCACATGGCCATATTCCAGAACTTCTTCCAAAAATCATTCAATAATCCAATTTCCATCCAACATACCCAATCCCATCATAATCGGTTAAGAAACTGCCGAGTTCCGTCCTACATGGCCATATTCCAGAACTTCTTCCAAAAATCATTCAATAATCCCATTTCCACCCAACATACCCAATCCCATCATAATCGGTTAAGAAACTACCGAGTTCCGTCCCACATGGCCATATTCCAGAACTTCTTCCAAAAATCATTCAATAATCCCATTTCCATCCAACATACCCAATCCCATCATAATCGGTTAAGAAACTACCGAGTTCCGTCCCACATGGCCATATTCCAGAACTTCTACCAAAAATCATTCAATAATCCCATTTCCATCCAACATACCCAATCCCATCATAATCGGTTAAGAAACTACCGAGTTCCGTCCCACATGGCCATATTCAAGAACTTCTCCCAAAAATCATTCAATAATCCCATTTCCATCCGACATACCCAATCCCATCATAATCGGTTAAGAAACTACCGAGTTCCGTCCCACATGGCCATATTCCAGAACTTCTCCCAAAAATCATTCAATAATCCCATTTCCATCCAACATACCCAATCCCATCATAATCAGTTAAGAAACTACCGAGTTCCGTCCCACATGGCCATATTCCAGAACTTCTTCTAAAAATCATTCAATAATCCCATTTCCATCTAACATACCCAATCCCATCATAATCGGTTAAGAAACTACCGAGTTCCGTCCCACATGGCCATATTCCAGAACTTCTTCCAAAAATCATTCAATAATCCCATTTCCATCCAACATACCCAATCCCATCATAATCGGTTAAGAAACTACCGAGTTCCGTCCCACATGGCCATATTCCAGAACTTCTCCCAAAAATCATTCAATAATCCCATTTTCATCCAACATACCCAATCCCATCATAATCGGTTAAGAAACTACCGAGTTCCGTCCCACATGGCCATATTCCAGAACTTCTTCTAAAAATCATTCAATAATCCCATTTCCATCCAACATACCCAATCCCATCATAATCGGTTAAGAACACGCATTATTCTGTTCTACGATAAATTGTCCACGATAAACTGTTCTACGATAAATTGTCCCACGATAAATTGTGTCCACGGTAAATTGTGTCTACGATAAACTGTTCTACGGTTAAATGTTCACGTTAAATTGAAACACGATAAATTGTTTACGATGAAGAGACCGTCACCCCCTACAAACAATGTGCGCAACACACAGATTTGGTTCGTGAACAAAAGTTTCATTACCAATATTTAAATCCTGTGAGCATTCTAAATCGTAGAATATAATTGAATAGTTGGCAGGTGCGTTTTGTTTATATTTCTGCACATAACAATAATGATTTTTAGAAACTATTTTTGAGCATACTGTACAATATTTCTCGTCGCACGAATGTATTAAAAAGTTGCGCTTGCGCATATCAATAAGTTTGACACATACAATGCAAAACTTAAGAACATCGCAAACTGTATGCAGATGGTTATTATAACAAGTTTCACCATAAAAATACCTGTTACAATTTTTACAATTAATTTTTAAATCTTGTAATCGAGCACATACGGGTGAACTTTCACATGATTTACATTTTTCTAAACACAAATGATTATTTTTAACATTATACAATTCAAAACATGATTCGCATTCGTATCTTTTATTGAAGAACTTGCGCACATTTCGAATAGCTACAAAGTGTTTTATATCCTCAAAATAAAAAATATTTAAATTTTTTCTTGTACCTCTATGGGTACCAATTTTAAACAATGTTTTTGTATAATCCATTTTATCGTTGTAGACTACAATATTGTACTGAGGTAAGACCTTCTGATACAATGCTAATTGGATAAGGTTCGACCCAAGTTCACTATCGATTTTAACTTTAGCCAAACTGTTCAAACTTCTCACACTTTTCATCAGTTGAGCCTTACTTCGTCTATAAGAACGGATTTTTAATGTATCGTTATTTGTAATACATTTGCTGAATATAATTGCTATGGGTAAGCAATATATTTCACTATTAAAATTAACATCAATAAGGCTTCTATTTTTATATTCTATATATTTCCGTGAAGGAATATTTTTCAAATTAACTCGACCTTTACCATACGGAATCTGTAGCATTGTAGAAGAAACTTCCAGGCTATCGGTCACAAGAAAATTTGAATTGGATTGCGTTATTGACTCTAAAAGAGAAGTAATAGCCTCGGATTTTAATTGATAAACAAGCGTGAAATGAATACCAACAGGTTTGCTGGCATTAAAATTTGGTAAAGATATTTTCATGCCAATTTTGTAATGCGCTAGGACGTCTTTGGTAATAAATATCAAAATTTCATCAAACGCTTTATTTAAATACGCGAATAATTCAGAGACTTGCTCAGGTATGTTTATGAATTTGAAAACTGTCTCGCGCGTAAGACACTTAAACTTATCATTAAATATACAACTATTACTAATTACTTTCACTAACCTAGTTTCTTGCGTTTTTTGTTTCTCCTGTTGTTCTTTTTCAGCTTATACCGCTAAGCTACTTTCCATCAAATCACGTTTTCTATTCGATGTGGTTGGCACCATCTCGTTCCTACCACTATCAGCACTACCACCACCTTCTATTACATAAAAAAAAAATTAGTATAAGGTTTACTTATTATGTATAAAGTTTTTAATATTTACCTTGATTTTGTAAAGTTAATTTTTCCGCTTGCTGCACCTCTGGAGCGGATACGTCGCTATTTTGTGGTACACGCACTATTTCGTTTCTAATATGTACCACTAGCACTACCGCCAGCTTCTATAATATAGAAAAAAAATATTACAATATGACAAGTACTGATTTTTATACAGCTTTTTATTATTTACCTTTATTCTGCAATGTTAAATTTTCTGTATTTTGTACTCCTTCAGCTGGAACGATCGCACCGATATGTTGTGGTACACGACGTACACGTTGAACGAGGTCTACAAATTCGTTAGTAAACATTTGAGCAAGTGTCTCCCGGACATCTTGCTTCAAGCGTTCATCCAACGATCTAAAATTCTCTTTGCTTAACCGATCTGCAATGCAGGACAGTACTAGCTGCTTGAACTTGTTATCCCCAAATCTGCTGAAAAAGTATCCATCTGATAATTAAAAATAAAGAAATATTGTTTTTTGGTTATATGAATATGTATTTTTCCTAAGTTTTATAATATCTTACCTTAAACCTTTTGCTACAAAATATCTTTACTCCGTGACAAACAAATTCAAACTATTTATGAAGTTGCATTTCTATTTCATAAAGTCGACAATTTAAAATTCACGGAAAGACTTTGCATACAGTTTTTAAGATAGGTTTTCCCACATGTGACATTGTATAATTATACAGATTTTTTAATCTTGATTTTTTACTACAATCATTAATTCTACAAAATAAAAATCTGGATGTATTTTTACATCAATTGCATATCAGTGGTACCAGTTTTCAATTAATTTTTATTAAATTGTCGTGAAGTCTATACATTTCACAGTTACACCATTTCAACTAACTAGCTAAATTGTCGTAAAGTCTGTACAACTAAGAACTTGGGTATACAGTTTTCAAGATAGGTTTTCCCACATGTAACATTGTATAATTATACAGATTTTTAAATCTTGATTTTTTATTACAATCGTTAATTCTACAAAATAAAAATCTGGATGTATTTTTACATCATTTGCATATCTGCAGCACAAGTTTTCAATTTATTTTTTAAATTGTCGTAAAGTCTGTACAATAAAAATTCTTTTAATCTTATTTTATTATTAATTGATATTACATTTCACAGTTACACCATTTCAACTAATTAGCTAAATTATCGTTAAGTCTGTACAACTAAGAACTTGTATAGGATATAGATTTAAGGTATATATTTTTTTCAATTTCAACATTAAATTAAAATTTATTCGTTAAATAAAAAGTAGAAAATTCATATATTAAAATGTGGGCGAGATTTTTTAATGGAGAGGGAAAATGCTAAGAAGTCTTACAATATAAATACTCTTGCTTTTCCTTAGAACAGAATTATTCAAGTGTTATCATCAATTTAAGAAACACTACTGTTCGAACAACAACAACAAAAACTTTCAAAAATGGTAAGAAACTATTTTATTTTACAATGTTCATAAATCATAATATAATATATTAAATATATAATTTTTTCTTTATTTGTCATTACAGGACGGTTTTATCAGCAGTCTTAACATTGTAGCCAGGTCGGTGAATGAAAATATAAAAGCAGAAGACCTGGTTTTGAACCAGGCCTACAGTGTGGTGGGATGGAGATTCGTCCACACTAAGAAGTATGGAGAGCAGCTCCAGTTCATTTTGAAAGATACCGGGGTTCTGTGGATGCCCAAGCGCATCTACCAATTATTCGATGCAGAAAAAGTTGCATCACCACCACCAAAAAATTTGAAGATAAAAATTATTGGGCGGAACGTTCAGGCGCTGAACGCACCACTTTATGAAATTTACACTAGCGAAGACGACGATTCGGAAGTGCTGTGCATGACATCGGATGCACAGAAATTTTAATTTTAAATACATATGTACAATTTAACATTTTAAATAAAAAAAAAAAAATTGAAATATATAATTTTATAGTATTAGATTTTTTTAATAAGGTTATAAAACATAAATAAAAATATTTTTATAATTAATAAATAAACAATGTTTTTTAAAAATTAAATATATTTTTTACTTAACCTTTAATCTTATTTTTGTCCTCTATTGGTTTCTGTTCTCTTACGGTTCGATTGTGGATATTTTTTCAAAAAAGTGAAAGAAGTGAATAAAGATCTTAGTGAGTATAAGAAAGGAATACACATCTAAGTGAGTAAGTACACAACATTTTTTTTTCTTCATAGAATGAAAATTTATTTTTTTTTTAGATTTTTTTTTTATAATAAATCAATTAGATCTTCGTATCGAAGTTTTTTTATATCAATGTATTTCAAGTGCTGAACCCATCTTTTTTTATACTAGCCACAAACATAGGCCCCTTCTCTTGTAGAACAAATTTGCAGTCCGGAAACCAAAATGCATGCTTGGACCAGGCATCATCTGTATAATTCCAATTGCCTAATATTCCACCGCAGCTGAAACATTTCACCTTATCATCGACGCCCGTATAATAAAATCCAGCACTACATACAATTTCAGGTTCAACTATACTTCTGTTCCATTGTGGTAATTGTTTAAATGAATTCATTCGATCTGATTCTTTCATCATGTACGGCGTAATATTACATTTTAAATTAGATCCACAAAAATCAACATTTCCTCTGTTCGGTCGATTAGGAAAACTCATTGAATCTGTTTCCTCTTGCGCATGTGAATTGTTTGAAGTATTGGATGCCAAGTTTCCTCTTTGAGTATGATGACGATTTCTTAAACTTTCAGGCAAATTATACATTCTTAGTAAGTATTTCTTTTACTAAGCAGCTTGCTACCGATTCGGCTATCAATGTTTTAATAAACATTTCCTCAGCTAAAATTCTCTATTTATACACTTTGCCGCAATTTGCACAGGCGAAACATCACGTCATGGACCGCCGCGCATGTCGACGACATCTGAATCACATAGCCACACACACACACACACACACACACACACACACACACACACACACACACACACACACACACACACACACACACACACACACACACACACACACACACACACACACACACACACACACACACACACACACACACACACACACACACACACACACACACACACACACACATACACACACACACACACACACACACACACACACACACACACACACACACACACACACACACACACACACACACACACACACACATACACAAATCACATGTTTATATTTTCCTACAAAATGATAAAGTACAAAATTATTATGAAACGCCGCCGCCCGTAATCATAAATTTTATTTAAATATTCTTCTTCTTCTTGATAAAGAAGAACAGTGTGTGACAGAAAGCAAAAGTAAACCAAATTTTAATGATTCTTATTTTAGGTATTTCGTCTGATATGAAAATAACTGGTCATTTTACCGTATTGAAGATATTTTATTCTTATATACATTTTGGTATCTCAGTTCTATCATATATCGTATACATTGAATCAATGCTATAGATGTTTTATTCTTATATACATTTTGGTATCTCAATTCTTTCATATACATTTTTATCGTTATGGCGAGTTGAATGTTTTCTTTTGGTATATTAAATGCTTGTTTTGGTAATTTAATTATTATGAAATGCCGCCCGTAATCATCAATTTTATTTAAATATTCTTTTTCTTCTTGATATAGAAGAACAGTGATACAGAAAGCAAAAGTAAACCGATTTTTTATTCTTGATATTTTATATCTGTAGATATTTTATTCTTATATACATTTTGGTATCTCAGTTCTTTCATATGTCGTATACCTTGAATCAACGCTATAGATGTTTTATTCTTATATACATTTTGGTATCTCAATTCTTTCATACATTTTGGTATCTCAGTTCTATCATATGTCGTGTACATTGAATCAACGCTATAGATGTTTTATTCTTATATACATTTTGGTATCTCAATTCTTTCAACATTTTGGTATCTCAGTTCTATCATATGTCGTGTACATTGAATCAACGCTATAGACATTTTATTCTTATATACATTTTGGTATCTCAGTTCTTTCATATGTCGTATACATTGAATCAACGCTATAGATGTTTTATTCTTATATACATTTTGGCATCTCAATTCTTTCATATAAACTTTTTTTTTGTCGTTATGGATAGTTAAACGCTTGCCTTTTGGCTACTCAAATTCTTGGTTTGGCAAATTATGTGCTATATACTACTATTATTGTATACGCGCAGTTCTATATATATTTAAAAGATTAAAAAAAAATATATATAAATTATAAAAATAGAAAAGAAATATAAAAACATTTAAAATAGTGATTTAGTTTGTTGTTTGAATTCCGAAAAAGGAAAATTATTATACCGTGTGTGTAAAGCGCCGTTTTTTCGCGCTGTTGTCTATGAGAAAGGGCTTAGTTATTATAACGCTGCAACTCAAGAATCATTGGAAATAATTAAAAATAAGAAAACAAAACCACGAAGATTATAAAAACGGATTCTATATAAAAATAAAAACAAATTGGAAATGAAAAGCGTGTTCTAAATAGTTTTTGCTTCATCGGGATTAAATACTACGAAATCATACACCACCCCTTATATTTTGGAATACGTTCGGTGCTTTTCTGATAATAAAAATCAGTTTTGGCGAGACAACGCCCTATATTTTTGATCGTGATTTTGGCGGCCAGGCGAGGCCAAAATAGTTATCGGCATCAAGCCGCAACGGTACGGGTGGCCAACCGGCCCCTCGTGTTGTCTGTTTTGTGGTATCGGGGAGAGGCCCCGCAACGGTAACGGTAGCCAACCGGCTATTGTTTATCCCTGGTTATCGGTGGTCTGCCGCAACGCCCGACCGCACAAGGTCGCAACTAACGCGTAGCCAACCGGCTATTCGTTATTATTATTTTATTTTTGGTATCGGGGAAAGGCCCCGCAACGTAACGGGTTGCCAACCGGCACCTCATTTTTATTGGTATCGGTGAAAGGCACCGCAACGGTCCGGGTGGGGCAAGGCCACCTGTGGCCTGACGGCCGCTCAAGGCCGCAACATTATTTTGATTTTATATTAAGGTGATTGATTTTTGATTTTTTTTGATTTTTTTTTTAATTTTTATTATTTTTTCCTTAAATTTTTTATTAAATTCAATTTTTATATTTTGTAATCGAGCGCCGCACAGCGGTTGCGTGTCGCGCGCTCGGTACGCATTGCATCTCTCTCTCTCTCTCTCTCTCGTTCTCTCCTGATGCGGGTGAAGGGGGAAGCTGGTTTTCTTCGTTTTTTGTTGTTTTTTGTCCTAATAAAATGAATTATTAATTTTTCCGGATATGGTATGATGGGAGCGGAGACTCCCTCTGTGTCGGTTTAGTGTTTGCGGTCCCTTGGTGCCCGCATCCAATTTCGTAACCGGGGCTTTGCCCTGTTTGAATTCGAATGGATGCGCGCACCAAGGCACCTCTTCCGTTATCATTTTTTTTTATTTATTATTTGATTATCTGCTGTTCGTTCCTCAAGTTCCGGCCGACGAATTTCGGCGTTACTCCGGGTAATTATTATTTGCGTTTTTTTTTCCCTTCTCAAATATCTGTAATCACGGTGTAAGCCAGGAGCGTCATGCAAGCCTCAAACCCCACGACCTTAGTACTTCTCCCTGAGAACGTAGCCGGCAAAAATCACCGTGGAGGCCTCTGCATGCGCTTAGTGAAATCTGCAGGTTGGCAGTAGCCAGCCTGTAACAGTGGCGCCCAAGCGATGTCGCGAATTTTAATTTTGATAATTTTTATTTTTTTTTTATTTGTAGCTTCACTCCCTTTGGCGTACGCGTCCAGTGTCGAAACCGGTGTTTCACACTGTTTGAATTCGCATGGACGCGCACACCAAAGCCAGTCTCCCGGTTGACATTCCCCATCTGCGATCGCAACCAGCACGGGCTATTTGATTGCGCGTAGATGGGGGGGTCATACCTCTATTCTCGGGGCATTTGACCTAAGAGCTCCTACCATTTCCACTTTGTTGTGTTAGATTGTGGTGGAGCTCGGATGTCATTTGTCCGGGGTTTAGTACTTAGCCTCATTTCATCTTTTCCCTGAAATTTTCTCGACCGAAATTTGAGGAACAGAACAACAATTTTTATTATTATTATTATTTTTCTTTATTTTCTTTTATTATTTTAGCCGACATGGAGTGGGATTTCCACTCTCATCATACGAGTACCATCCGTATCGTGGTATTGATTAAAATTTTTCTATTTTTTTGATAAACTTTTGTTTTATTTGATATTTTGATTTTGTTTTTTTGATTTTGGTTTATCGATATATGGGTTGTATTTGAGCCCACGGTTTGATTACTACTTCATTTTATATTTTTTCGCATTTTTTATTATTCTGCCTGCATACCGCTGGGTGTGTTGGTAGTTTTGGTTTTCTTTTTGTTCTTTCGTATCATTTTGTGAATTTTAACGAGCCCCCCAAATTAGGTTCTCATCGAACAGCGCAACTTTCGGGGGTATCTCGTCCTAACCGTCGTTAAACCAACCGTGGGAATACGGGACCCACAAACCACCTTAAATTAAAATTTTTGTATTTTTATAAATCAATAAAGACTACGTTTTTTTTTGTCGAATTAATCGAACTTACTCCCTAACCCTACCCAAATTCTAAAATGGATGTAAACCTACTGCAACGAGACGAAGTGGAGGTGGAGTGTCTCCTTCGTGATATTCGCTTCGACACGCCCGATGCAATTCATCAACTCGAGGAAGCGGTCCGAAGTGAGCAGGCCGATACTAAACCAACGCCCGGAAAAATGCATATAAGCGCATCGAAAAGACCGGATATCGAGATCTCAACGTGTCTCAAGAAATTGGAGGAGATTCGGGAAGCGATCACAGTTTTGGATCCGGCGACAAAAGATCCCATACTATTGGTGCAACAGTACCATTCTCGTTTATTGCATTTGGCAGGTCGGCTTAGCCGCGCATTTAAATCACCGAAATACGAGCAGTCCGCGCGTAAGGTACATCAGGCATGTTCTGAATTATTGACCAGTCTGCGGATATACCTGGATGACTAGGAAAAATTGAACGATTCCATACAAAGTGCGAAGGGCGTACATCTCACGTTGGGAATACATACCTCTTCATGAAGACTAAAATGAAGAGATTCGAATAGAAAACCTCGGTAGCGAGGATGATTCCGACAACCCACAGCCGCAGGAGCGAAGATGTACTTTGGAGGATCTTCTTGATCAGATTCAAACGAACCACGCGGCGGTACGACAATCCAATGCACAGACCACCTTGTTGGAATCCATGCTGCACAAATTCGAATTGGTATCACAGCAGCTGGTCAAGTTGGATCAACAGCAAGCCACCCTGCAGACTCAGATTGCCGGAAATAATCCGTTCTCACAAGACATCCCGATTCAAACCGTACACGATCGAGCGCCTCCGACGTCCACCAGTTCGCCAGTATCGCCAAAATTTGTCGATCGACGTTTGTTGTCCGTTAGTGGACTAAGTTTCACGGGATCTCCATCGGGAATCAACATCGATATGTTCCTGTTCCAAGTTGATACCATCGCTTCATCTCGGGGATTATCCGAACAAATTTTATTGTTAGAGCACCACACCATTCTAAAAGACATCGCGTTGCAGTGGTACTGGACATTTCGTAAACACAACCCGCACGCTACCTGGTCAGAACTACGAAGCGGGATGATCGAGCGCTTTCAAGACCGCCGCACTAACTACGAAATTCGAAGAATGATCGAAGCGCGAAAGCAACAACCCACGGAAAGCTTCCTGGACTTCTACAACCATGTATGGACCCACACTACAATGTCGCACACCGTATTCCGACGAAGAGCTCATTCAAATTCTCATGAACAATATGAAGCCTACGCTACAATCCCACCTTACAGATTGTTACAGGCTGGCTACTGCCAACCTGCAGATATTCACTAAGCACCTGCAGAGGCCTCCACGGTGATATTTTGCCGGCTACGTTCTCAGGGAGAAGTGCTAAGGTCGTGGGGTTTGAGGCATACAGGACTTACTGATAATTAAAGATTTAGCACCTGTGCCGGGCGGCACAGCGGCGGCGATAACAAGGCGAAGGACGCCCAACATTTTGAGGCCCAACCGGGCAAAATCTTCAACGGGATCGGCGAGATATCGCCCAATTTATTTTGGCGGTCAATCGAGGCCGACATATTTACCGACCACACAAGGTCGCAACGGTTACGGGTGGCCAACCGGCACCTCGATTTTTTTTGATAACGGGGAAAGGCCCCGCAACGAAACGTGTGGCCAGCCGGCCATTTGTTTAATTTTATTTCGGTATCGGGGAGAGGCCCCGCAACGGACGACCGCTCAAGGTCGCACCAACACCAGTGTGGTTTACGGCGGAAGACGCCCAACGGTCCGGGTGGTGGAGACACCTGTGGCATGACGGCACCAAGGCCGCAACAGTAATTTTTTTTGTAATATTTAAGGTACAATTTTTTATTTTTTCTTTTATTTCTTTTATTTTACATTTTTTATTTTTAAATTTAAATTTGGATTTTTGTTATCGAGCGCCGCACAGCGGGTGCGCGCTCGTTGCGCATTTCTCTCTCTCTCTCTCTCTCATTCTCTCCTATTCTGGTGCAGTGGAGGGGGAAGTTGTTTCTCTTTGTTTTTTTTGTGGTTCTTATTTAAATAAAATGAATTACTAAGTTTTTCGGTCGGTATGATGGGAGCGGAGACTCCCTCTGTGTCGGCTTAGTGATTGCGGTCCCTTGGTGCCCGCATCCAATTCCGTAACCAGGGCTTGGCCCCGTTTGAATTCGGATGGATGCGCGCACCAAGGCACCTCTCTCCCATTTATAATTTCTGAGTTGTTCGTTCCTCAAGTTCCGGCCGACGAGTTTCGGCGGAACTCGGTATTATTATTATTTGCGTTTCCCCCCAACTTTCTGTAATTATCACGGTGTAAGCCAGGAGCCATGCATGCCTCAAACCCCACGACCCTTCGCACTTCTCCCTGAGAACGTAGCCGGCAAAACATCACCGTGGAGGCCTCTGCATGCGCTTAGTGAAATCTGCAGGTTGGCAGTAGCCAGCCTGTAACAAGATCGTCAGTTCAGCAGCATTAACGAGCTGATCAAAAGCTGTTCGGCTTGGGAGGAGTCTTTCCGGCGGCTCAAAGCTCCGGCGGATCCTGCAATCCATCCACGACGCGTGATCAATGAGTTATCAGGCAGTCCGTATGATGATGTTGGAGCATATGACTCTTATGAGAATTATCCCTTAACTGATGTTCTACCCGATAACTCAGTATCCGCAATTCAAACGGGGAGCAGGTATCCGTCGGCAGCGGCGAGACGTTCGGGCGGACAAGTCCCAGCCGACAGTTCTGGATTAGTTTACAAACAGCAGGCCAATTATGGTAAAAATATCGTCTGCTTCAATTGTTCAGATATGGGTCACACGTTCATGGATTGTCAATTGGCTCCAGTCGGATTATTTTGCTATCGATGTGGGCTTCGAGGAACGATATCTGCCCGTTGTCGACGTTGTGCCGAAGAACGAAACGCTCAATCAAGATTGTCGGAAAACCAGAACAGTGGTTCTTGGAGGACTGGGCCACGAGAATCACCACAACCACAATCGCAACCAAGACTGATGTTACAACGGACAAATCCACTCAACCGATTCTGGAGGATGCAGCGAGCAATACGGACGCGGAAATCCGCTCCTATTCGAATCCGACGAAGAAGTAAGCTCGTCTGCCAGTAATGATTCCTTTCCCGATCCTTCTTCCCCATCCAATCCTCTTTCCCTTCCCGTCGCTCTTAAATTTTTCTATAATGCTCCATTATTGGCAAAGTTAGATCGTTTAAAACGTTCCAAGAAATACTGGAACCGTCGCGTTGCAATGAGAAATGACGTGATTTCCTCCGTTCTATTCTCCGAGGGTAGCGACACTCGGCCTTACGCCCAGGTCTTAATAAATAAGATTCTTTTTAAGGGTCTTCTCGACAGCGGGGCGAGTGTCAGTGTTCTCTGGAGTGGATCGGAGAAACTCATGTCAAATCCATTTGTTGAATTCCATAACTTTCCATCCACGATAACTACCGCGAGTGGCCAAGTCCAACGAGTATTTGGTTATATACGGGCTAACGTCGAATTTAACGGAGTTACTAAATTTATGAATTTTCACGTTGTCCCTTCCTTAGAACAACCGCTTTATTTGGGTATCGATTTTTGGAATCGTTTTGGAATTTCCCCAAAAATCTCCGCGTTTAATAATTCGGACGAATTAGGTGAAACTACCAACACACCCAAATTTCATATTTTAACATCTGATGATCGTCATAAATTGGATCTTATCCGCGAATATTTCCCGAGCAGCGATATTTTAGGTTTGGGCCGCACATCCCTCATCACTCATATGATCGATGTCAGTTCCGCAAAACCAGTCAAACAACGTTTTTATTCCGTGTCCCCAGCTATCCAGAAACTCATGTATGCCGAGTTGGATAGGATGTTGTCTTTGGGGGTCATCGAGGAGTCACAAAGTTCCTGGTGTTCACCGGTCACGTTGGTTCGTAAGGCCAATGGCAAAGTTCGTCTGTGCTTGGATGCTAGAGAACTGAACAAGGCAACCGTCAAAAATGCGTATCCGCTGCCCATAATCAACGGATTGTTGGGTCGTTTGGGACACACCCGATTCATTTCGGCGATTGATTTGAAGGATGCCTTTTGGCAGATCCCACTCGACCCAGCATCCCGCGATAAAACAGCGTTTACGGTTCCTGGACAGCCCTTGTATCAGTTCAAGATGATGCCGTTTGGCTTATGCAACGCACCACAGACGCTTTGTCACTTGATGCACCGCGTGATCCCGTACCAACTGCACGATAAGGTCTTTGTGTACCTCGATGACCTTCTGGTCACATCCTCCACTCTGGCTGAACATTTCGATTTGCTACAACAGGTTGCTGGATATCTGAAGGACGCTGGTTTAACAATTAATTTGACCAAAAGTAAGTTTGTGTTGAAAGAAGTAGACTATTTAGGTTATATTGTGGGTGATGGTTGCCTCCGTACAAACCCAGATAAATGTAAAGCTATTCTGGAGTACCCTATTCCGAAAACGACGAAACAGATTAGACGTTTTCTGGGAATGTGCGGATGGTACCGTCGCTTCATTCCAAATTTCGCCTCCTTAGCTTCTTCTCTCACCGATCTTACTGGTAAAAACACTAAAGTATGTTGGTCTGCAGCTGCTGATTCTTCCTTTAACGCTCTCAAAACCGCCTTGTCAACTGCCCCAGTATTGACGCATCCTGATTACACTAAACCCTTTTTTATTCAGTGCGATGCCAGTGCCGTTGGGGTCGGTAGTGTCTTATTTCAGGTGGACGCCGAGGGGGTGGAGCGGCCCATTGAGTTTTATTCCCATAAGCTCAATGCGGCGCAGCGAAACTACTCGGTGACCGAGCTGGAATGCTACGCTGCTGTCCTCAGCGTGCGAAAATTCCGTCCCTACGTGGAAGGTTATCCATTCGTCATTTATACCGACCATTCCAGTTTGCGCTGGCTAATGAGTCAAAAAGACCTCTCCGGACGTTTGGCGAGATGGAGTCTTAAACTCCAAGCGCTGGATTTTCAGATTGGATACCGAAAAGGTTCAGTTAACGTTGTACCTGATGCGTTGCCTCGAGCTTTTCCGGATGAATCCGCTCCTTGTGAGGATGATTCCGAAAGTAAGAGCACGCCTGATCCTGGTGTTCAATTTGGAGATCCAGTCTTGTCGAGTAAAAACATCGACCCTTCCGTGAATGCATTAATACCTTCTTCATCAGTTCCTATATTACACGTTGATCAAAATTCGGTTGCGTTCCAAGATCCAGATTACGTCGATCAGATCGCGAAAATTCGTACGTTAAAAGATTGTTCGCACAACTATAAGATCCAGGATGATAAATTGTTGATATCCCCTTCGTTTGGTTTTAAATATACGGTGTAACGGAACTTGAAAGTTCAAGTTCAATTAACAGATTAATTCTGCAGCGGTCCACACGCGGTGTTTGGTTGCCGGCTATTAGATTTGAAAGGTCGTGGGGGTTGTGTGGACATGCAAAATCTTTAAATTAACCGCTGGAAAATAATCATAGATCGTAACGAACCAACCAACGAAGGACGTACACTCAAGCTCACTAGCTTAATAATAGTTTACTGCATTTCAATATCCATCACAAGAACAGAAGACATAAACCAATATCATTCACCAACTAATAAGAAACCACCATCAACGCAAAAAATTCGTTCGAGAATTGAACGTTGTGTTTTACAAACATACAAAAAAAATATATATATATAAGTATAAGATAATAGATAATCAAAAAAAAAATCAGTTATAATATTGATCACAATTGGTGATCAAACTATGTAAAAGAAAACTTTGAAAAAACTATGTGCATACAATAAACAAGTCTATTGAAAAAAAAAATCAACTATCATTTACTGGCCACGCCAAAACAATTAGAAAATATAAACTAAATTCTGATTAATAATAAATAATGCACAATCAAATACATGATGTTAATTATAAAATTTCAAATACCGTACAATTATTCAGTTGCGACGCAGCTCCTCATGGTATCCCTAATCTGTGTATTATGGTCCAAGACAGCAGCCGTTTTGTAACGGTCAATGAATTCTTTCAGCATAACGCGTGCACCCCAGTGATATATAAACTTTCTTAGTATCAGCTCGCAAATATAACGGATTCAACCTTTCGTGGCATGTACCAGTTATGATAAGGTACGCGTGTTTTATAACGCCAAACACTGAGCGTAAGATATTATAGAAATCGTAAAATAATATCTAATTTGTGTTTTATTATCGTTACCGTATCGATCTGTCAATGGGATAATTTGTAGCAATAAAACGCAAAAATTTTTTTTCAATTGCTTTTGTAGTTTAAATAATGTTTTTTTTTATTGGTTATTTCACTTTATTATTAATTACAATATGATTTTATTATACACAAATTATAGTTTTATTTAGATTTATTATAAATTACAATGAACTAATTTAATATTACAACCCAACGGGCGATTCGTGAACTTTATATTTCGTTTTGGGGTCGTAAATTCTTATTATCGAATGACATTGTTCATTGTATAATCATTATATAGTAATGTAATGGTAGGTTCGTGAGTGAAATGTTAGATACCACTACTGGTATCGTTTTAAACTTTTTAAAGAATTTCTGCAATTACCTATCCGCCTAAATAGCATAACCTTCTCCTAAATGTAGCTAGAATATTTTATAATGCAACATGCGAAAACAAAAAAAAATTCTATACATATACTTACAATGCGATTCATTACTATTTATGATACGAAAAAAATTTAGTTCCCATTTCTGTTTCTTTTCATATCAAATTGACAAATAAAATAACATATATAATAATAATTAACAAATACATAATTAACAAATAAAATAGTAATAAAAATAATAATTTTATATGAAAACAAACAGAAATGGGAACTAAATTTTTTTCTTATCATA
The DNA here is from genome assembly GCA_947310385.1 of Nephrotoma appendiculata. NCBI lineage: Eukaryota > Metazoa > Arthropoda > Insecta > Diptera > Tipulidae > Nephrotoma > Nephrotoma appendiculata. The sequence goes on from OX371226.1 coordinate 3,620,528, forward strand.
AATAGTAATGAATCGCATTGTATTACTCATATAATGACGCTCTCATTATAAGTCAAAACAGTTTTTACGCTCAAAAGTAAATAGAAAATGTAACAAAGATGATGGAGAGAAAATACCGATCGCAACTAAGTTGGTTTTGTTTTGAATTGCAACAATGTTTTCTAAATTATAGACAAATAATTTTGAACGTTAAAATATTCGTTGAAAATTATAAAAAGCTAAAATAATTGAAGATTGTCCATAAAAACGATCTACATTTAAATCCAATTAAAGATTATTTTAAATGATTTTGTAGGTACAACACTTACACATTATTTGGTTTTCGTTTCGATAACTATATAGATAGACCACCGATGATATACATACTTATTTACACACACACACATAGCAATTCAATATGTGTAAAAGGAAATCATACATCTACACACTACAAAGATTTAAAAATTGTTTGCAAGTTAATTTCGTAAATTTGTTCGTTTAAAATTTTATTGCTTGTCGTCTAATCGTAACGCATGTACGAGTAGCTTTGTGTTTTCTTATTTTTAAACGTTATAAAAAGTTCATTTTGAAAATTTGTGTATTAAAACTTTTGTGAATTTGCGTGATAAAATGGTGTGTGCTTACAAAAACTGCTTAAATGACTGTAAATGACTGTAAATGAATGAATGACTGTAAATCCACCAGAACATTTTTTACGGTGTTGCATGACCATCCATCGTCGTGTGTTCGACAAGAATAAAGTTACTTCCAAACGCATAACTATTATGAAGAACTTTAATTTTAATGGTTTCAAAATAAGTAGTTTTAGAACAAAAAATATTTAAAAAACTGTCTTTCCCCAGCCAATTAATAATCTTGTTTGTAAGTGTAAGGTCAATGGCATAGATGCACGATGCAAGCGTTTATTAAAATTCGTTTTTTTTTTAAATAAAAAAAAATTGATTATAAAAGTTTCGCGTACGATTTCCAACCAGACACACAACACTGAGAGTCAAACAACAAGAATATTGAAAACACCTGATTTCCCACCTATAACATTGAAATATGAAAAAGGGCCTCCAAGAACTTATTAAAAGAATTATCAAGTTCCACAAATTCCTCATGAATGTCCCATCTCACCATCTCAATTTCCTAGTCCGCAACATCAAATTGAAGACGAAAATAAAGAACCCGTTCAACCTTTAAACAAAATTCTCAGGTTTATATTAAATATCCCTCAGAAATGTAAAATACAAACAGAAGAAAACACAATAAAAATATCAATTGATAATACACTTGACGATCGACCACAAGTAAACACATTTTGTACTTGCACAAATATTTCATAAATTAAAATTATCTTGGACCCAAGTTGAACAAAAAATGTATTTGGAATTTGATTTTAAATCACCTTCATGTTACAAGCATTTATTAAAGAAAGGTTTTAATTTGCCAGATAAGGATAAAAAATTGTATTATTCAGTATAAAAAAACTAGTACATGTTTTAAAATTTTTGTATGGGTTAAATTTTAATTTTAATTTTATGTGACTTAGAAGGGTCTTAGAAGGGTATTATGAAAATTGTAAAGAGATTAAAACTCTAATAAGCAAGTTAGAAACTACCATTGGCGATTGCTTTCCTATTTAAAATACAATTTAGATAAAAATATTATTGTTTTATCTTATGAGAGATTAATTTGTTTTTTAAGATAAAATAAATTACAACAATTTAATCTATTGTAGCAACAAGAACTTTCAAGAGCCCAACTGAAATCCTTCGAGCTTTTATGAAAATAATGCTCCCATTTAATTAACCTTAGTTTTTATTTAGCTCTTTGGTTCTGTTCAAAACGGCTACTTATTTCATTTTAACGCCCGTTGCACATTTCAGCTAAGCTAAGCAAGAAACGTAGTTTCTATTGGCATAGTTTAGCTCGCACAGCTCATTCCGCTGCACATTTGAGCTAATTATATCTCTCACGCATACATTTTAATACAAGTAAAATCCTATGTCTGTCAAAAATTAATTAACTAATTTTATTATATTATTTAAGAATTCAACCACTTTTTTGAATTTGATCCACAATACCAAACACAACAATACTCAAATGTCATCCAAATTTCAATATTTTATAAGTACACATAATAATAGCAATGTGAGCAATATAGCTGACTTTTGCAATCCAAAGACAACCCGAGCTAAGTTAGTTTGTATCGCTCAAAGCAGAAAAACATAGCTCGCATAGTTTAGCTCAAATGTGCATCGTTCCATTAGGCCCGTTGCACATTTGAGCTAAGCTAAGCTAAGCGATGTCAGCTAAGTTCATCGCTCTTGGTTGAAAATAAAGAGTTTTAATGAAACGATGCACGCTTGAGCTAAGCTATGCGAGCTATGTTTTTCTGTTTTGAGCGATACAAACTAACTTAGCTCGGGTTGTCTTTGGATTGCAAAAGTCAGCTATATCGTTCACACATACATTGCTATTATTTGCTGTGTTTTAATATTGGAGCACTATCCAGAGCCAAATGGCAATTTTCTATTGAAACTGCAGCTATTATTCACTGGTGTCGCTGTACTATAAAAATTAAAACTAAATTCATCAATAAAACAAATATTTATCACCTGAAATATACTAATTGGCATTTATTTTGACATGACGTTATAAACAAGAATTCATTTTGCTGCGTTTTAAATTTTTATTGTAAGATTTAGTTTCTAATGTTTTCAGGGGTTTGCAAAATAAAAGCCTTTTCAAATTTCCCATTGAAATGGATAGCGCTCCTGATAGCGGCTCCCGATAAATAAGTGAGCCAAGATATTTTTTTATTGATTTTTAATTAAAAAGTTGAATGAAAAATCTTAGTTTAGAGTTAAATAAATTAATTATATACAATAATAGCGCGCTAAATACAAGTTTTGACATAGAAAATTGGCTGCTCCGGATACAGCTATCGGGCGCTAATAAAAAAACACAGCAATTGTGTACATATTCGCCTATGTGACTATGTGATTCTAATAATATTTTGGCAGACATATAGCATTTTACTTGAATTGAAATGTATGTGAGAGCGATGTAATTAACTCAAATGTGCAGTGGAATGAGCTGTGGATGCCAAACTATGCTAATAGCTGCGTTTCTCGCTAAGGCCCCTTGCACACTTAAGCTATGTTCTTTTAGCAAAGTGAGCATGTTTTGAGATCACAGCTTTCGATTTACTTTGCAAAGCCTAAATAAGTGAAACCGAATTAGCGAAGCTTAACTCAACACACTCGTACGTCCCGATTTATTTAATTTCTTTATTTAAAGCTGTGGGATAGAAACATAGCTGATTGTGAGCTGATTAATTACGAGGGCAAATCAAAAAGTCTTGCAATTTTATATGAAAAAAAAGAGTGAGTGAGACAGCAATATTTTTATTTTTCGACATAATCTCCTTTAAGGTTTATACATTAGTCACATCGAACAATTAACTTGCCTAAACCCTCTAAAAAAAAGATTTCTTTTGCTCCATAAAATATTCATTTACAACAGACTGTACTTCATAGTCACTGGAAAATTTCGGGCCCCTTAGTGTTTTTTTTTTAAATTGGGAAACAGAAAGTAGTCACTGGGTGCCAAGTCTGGACTGTACGGTGGATGCGGAATTTCCACGAAGCCGCAGCCCTTTAATGCAGCTTGAGAAATATTAGCCTTGTGCACTGGTGCATTGTCGTGAAGAAGCAAGATTTTTTTAATAACTTTCCTTGGCCGTTTTTCCCGGATGCTTTTTTCAATTTTCCCAATACTTCTGCGTAATATATGCCTGTGATTGTGGTTTTCGGTGCAATATAATCGATTATCAAAATTCCTTCAGCATCCCAAAAAACTGTTGCCACAACCTTACCAGCAGACGGTTGAGTTTTGAATTTCTTTGGTGGTGGTTCACTACGTTTAATCCATTGCATCGATTCTTGTTTGGATTCCGGATCCCAATGATAAAGCCATGTTTCATCGCCTGTTATTATGTTATCCAAGAAATTTTCTGGATCTTCTTTGTACATATCTAAAATCGCCTTTGAAGTTTGAACACGCATTTTTTTTTGTTCTGCATTCAACAAACGGGGAACCCATCGCGCACTTACTTTCGACATGTGAAGGTGGTCATGTAATATAGTATATGTGGTACCGTATAAAAGAGAAAGTCTCCACGCTAACCGCGGAACAGAAATACGCCGGTCCTCCAATACAATAGATTCGGCCAAAATTACGTTTTCATGGCTAATAGCATCTGCTGGCCGATCCGAGCGGTTGGCGTCTTCAAATGACTCCCGGCCACTTTTGAATAATTTTACCCACCTTGTTGCTGTGGCATATGATGGTGCAGATTCGCCGTAAACTTTTGATATATAGTTGAATATATAAATTGCATTTCGTCCATCTTTATAGAAAAATTTAATAAGGGCGCGATATTCAATTTCATTAATTTTAAGAAAAATTCAAAACACGTGTTACTAAATTGACAAAAACAAACGAACTGTAAAATTTACATCAAAATGTTCTTCTAGAAGTTTTATCGCGACAAAAAATGGTTTTGAAAAATATATTGTTGTCTCACTCATTTCATATGATATTGCAAGACTTTTTGATATACCCTCGTATCTCCAAGGTGAAAATAAAAATTTAAATACATTGCTTTACAGATTGGGTAGACTCTGAGATTTATCTACAATATTTCTGTTATTTGACTTTGAAAAGAAATCAAAACGTGAAGCTGTTAAATGAAAACATAGCTCATATCAGTCAAAATACTTAGCTCAAGTGGGAAACGGGGCTTATAAAAGTTTTTTATATACAACCAAGAACGATGAACATAGGTCAGTTCGCTTGTCTTAGTTCAGCTGAAACAGGCCTTATTGTCTTATTAGTAGCCATCGTTCATGAGTATGCAAAATCATCCGAATTGATTCAAAGCGATTCAAGATGGCTGACTTTTAACCAACAAGCGCGCATAATTTTTATGACTTAAAAGGAAAATCTGTACATGTATCATCACCTTAACAGAGCTCTCACAATAGACAATTTTTTCTCTAAAGTAAATTTTTTTCTAAAGTTTGATTTTCAAACAAACTTCTAAGGCAAAATAAAAATTGTTTTATTGTGAAAGCTGTTTAAAGTCTCCACAAATAAATATTCGTTTCGGAAAGGTAATTAAGTATTAAAACGGTGTAAGACTAAATACAAATTAAGGTTAATTAATTAAATTAAGACATAAAAATAAAATTTTACAATTTAGAGGAAAATAAAAACTGATTTTTTTTATTCAAAATAAAATACACAACGCATTTTTTATTTAAAAAAAATAATTTGTATGGTACATCAAACTAAACAATTTAAAATTAGCGTTCGAATAAAGACGGAACTTAAAAGTAAGCCATTATTTATCCTGCCATAAAGAACTGAAACGTTTTCTTTCAGACAATGCTGACCAATCTCTAGCTTAACTACTATTTAAAAATAGTTTTAATTACAAAATAGTGAGCGGCAACCTAAACTCGTAAGCTATTCACTTGTATATTGAATTTATAAAAAATATCTTATATAATTCCTTATATCCCTTTTTCAACTAAGAAAAATAAAAAATCTTCTCAATTTTAGTCCAACCCACACAAATGTGTGAGTAAAAAATTAACGTATGTAACGGCGTTGTTCATTAAAAATTTCGCTTGATTTGAAGTAAAACCAACACAACTGTGTGTCTAGATATAGTGTTTTTTCGGACGGAAAATAAGTTAAAAAGGAATTCACAAATGTGTAAATTTGTTCAAAAAACATACAAAACTACATATACATGGTACTTTAGCCCTACCCGCACAATTGTGTTAGTAAAACACAAAAGGGATATGTAATTCATTTGAGATGGATTAGTTCAGCCCCCAATTTAAACAATAAAATTTATTAGAGATTAACAGATTAGATTAACAGAAAAATGAATTTAAGTTTTGTTAGCGAACCTTAAATGCTCATAATTGGATTATAATTATACGCTCTAGATTTGCACACTGTAAACACCACATGACTCTCATTGGATTCTGTGACAAAACAGATCAAGTCAGACATGCTTTGGTTGAAATTATAATTTATAATGACATCCTCGTTTTTTCTAATCCAATGAGGAACAATCCCTTAATAAATAGTTGATTGAAAGACAATAATGAAAAACGACATACTATTGTAGTATGTCCAAGTGACAATTTTCCTATTTTTACGTACTTCTCTTACGTAATATTTTTTATGATAAAATCGAATTAATAAATTTTATTTTAATTTTGAAACAAATATTGGGTTCAATGTCCCTGAACTTTCACACAGATTTGGATAAATAGAAAATCTGCCTTTCCATAACAATACATTGTTCTTAATGTATGCATATATAAGAAAATTACTCGTTCATATTTTCAATTATAAATTACCATACTGTAACAGTGCAATCAACGGCATCCTTTAAAAAAATTGTATTTAGTTGTTCTATATAGATTTCTACATCGTTTTCATTTTTAATCTTTATTCGAATCTTTATTCGTTTGTGTTTGTGAGAACAGATGTATTTAAAATAAACAATAATAATACACAGCTAAGTACGTACTCAATATATTAATATACATATGTATATATCCAAAACCAACAACAATTAAAAGCCCTGAACAAAGTCTGAAACGCAGATACCAATATACGATAAACTACAGAAGATTGTGTTTATTACACTAACAATCCCATGTTAATTTTTTTCTTTCGCACCACTACTTATTAAACTAGTGCGCACGTACGATGTACAGATATATGCTAATACAACTATCTATAGTGTATTTTTTTCTGTATTTGTTGCATTAGCATGGCTTTATATTGTTGTTGGTTTTGATATATCCTATCGTTTATATCACTGCGTGTATGTATACGGCCAAGTAGAAGAAAAATATAAAAAATACGGTTTATATGTATGCAGGCCCAAATAATATAAACACGAAAAAACACTTTCATACGAATGCTATGAAAATTTTCTGTTCAATATTTTTTTTTTGCCTTTATTTATCTATATCTCGTAATTGCGGCAGAAAATTAAATTTTCATTCCCCTGAGCATGAACTTTGATTATTTATCATTGATTTTGGGAAATTGTTTTTTAATTTTAAAGTAGATTTCATTTAGAATTTTACGATTTTCCGGCATGCTGCCTTTTATTTGTTGAACGTTGGTTGAACGACGTATACACGAAGCAAAATTTGTGTGTATGCAAGAAGAGTAATCAACATTTAGAAAAAAAATTGAACAAACAACAAAGTAGTTCGGCTAACAAAAAAAAAATTGAATTTCAGTGTTGTGTTTAATGACATAAAATAATTATACATATATAGGTAATTATTATAGTAATTTGTAAATATGATAGTAATTTATTAAAAATAATTTATACTGTCGTTTCCATATCACAGGTAAGAAATCATATAATCATATAAATTTAATTAATATTTTTTTATTTATTGTATTGATAAATTTATAACATTATGTTTTTGCTCATGTAAATTTTTTTTGTTTTTTTTTTTTAGGCAAGACTTAACGCGGAAGAAAATTTTGTTTGATTAATGTGGTAATATATACCCTCCAGTAAAGTGAGCTATAATAAAGTGATAGAATTATTTATAATTTGTGATTTGTGTTTACTTATTTCCAGTTGCAATCGATGATGTCATAGTGTTTCGGTGATTGAACAACTCGATGAAAAATACAAAGTTATCTACGTAATGTGGCTTCATTGGAAACCGTTTAATATGGGTTGGATAAAGGTGCAAAATAAATTGTACGTGTCCAATAACGTTACCACAGTGTTTGATGTTTAATTAGTTTTGTGTATTTCAGGTTTTGATGTCTCATTTAGGTCGGCCCGATGACCATAAAAATCTTAAATGCACTGTGGAACCAGTAGCCCATGACTTAAAACTATTCGACTGTGATGTGAAATGTTTGCTCGATTGCGTTGCGTTGGTAATGAAGTTGAGTTTGTCGCGATCCAGCCCCAGGTTCCATTGCTTTATTGGAAAACCTTCGTTTCTATATCGAAGAAGAAGGTAAAAAAATAAAAGGGGATCCTACCAAAGTTAAATAATTTAGAGAAAGTTTACATAAATTAGGCGATGTTTATGTGAATGATGTGGCATTTGGTGCTGCACATCGGGCTCACAGTTCAGTGGTGGTGGGAATGATTAACACGTGATGTCGCTCTTTTGCTGGGCAAATTATTGAAATATTTTTCACACGCTTTGGATACACGCTCATTAGAGGATTTCAATGTGCCAATTAAGGACAGACAAATCCAAGGTAATCAACATATTGTGGTTGCATTGGGAACCGTTAAATACGTATTGGATACTGATGAAAAATCAATTGTACGTGTCCAATAATATTATACCACGGTGTTTACGAAAAGGAATTCAACTTTTAATTAGTTTTGTGTATTTCAGGTTTTGATTCATCCAAAAGATATCGTGTATTTCAGGTTTATGTGAATAATGCATTTGGTATTGCACATCGGGCTCACAGTTCAATGATGAGGGAACGAGTTGAAACACGTGCTCCCGGCCCTTTGCTGAGCAAAGAATTGAAGTATTTCTCATCCGCTTTGGATAATCCTCTGCGCCTTTTTTGGCTATTTTGAGTAGTGTAATAGTTGCCGACAAAATTCAGCTCATCGGTAATATTTTGGATAAGGTTACTGAGATGATTTTTAAGGGAGGAATGACATTCACATTCCTTGAGTTTTAAATAACATGGAAATTGGTGATTCACTATTTGATGCTGAAGGTTCAAAAATTGTGCAACAACTCGTTGATAAGGCACACATAAAAAATGTATGTTCAGTTACAGTTGTCTGTCGATTTCGTCACTGGCAATAAATTTGCAGAAGATGCGGAAGCAGGAACTGCTACCGTCGAAGGTAGTATCCCAGCAGGCTCATTAGATGGTCTTGATATTGGACCAAAATCAAAAGAAGCTTTCGCCTCACCAACTGCACGCTCTAAAATTGTTGTTTAGGATGAAGCCCTCAGGCGTTTTCGATGGATGGCGTGGTTGCAGCAACTGCTGCGAGGGTTATTCCCATTATTGGAGGCGGGGACACAGCTTCATGTTTTGTCACACATTTTTAATTATTTTGGATTCCTTAGTTCCAGCATGGAACCTTAATTTATTATACTCGATAAATAAATGTTAAACCAAAAAACTTGAAATTTTAAGTATTTATTTAAATCAAAAATATATTACCCATGTTATTTGGTTTAGATATGTTAATTATTTCCATGTCGATTTACCATCTAGATTCTAAATTGATGTTATTTAGCTTAACTGGAAGACAGAGATTTGTTACGGAGGATGACATGGAAAATTTACTGATTTCAGCCTATTTGCCTTAATTTTCATTGAGAAAACTGCTCCGCTATTTCATTTCTACTTGACGGTTTTTAAGGATTTAAAGGGTAGGTAATTATGGTGTATCATCTGCAAATGCTACGAAGGTCTATTGTATAAATTTAATATAACAATATGGATCCAGTGCAAATTCCAATCCTTTGTAGCAAAACCGGAAATTATTTAGAAACGAAAGCAGAAAATTCTAAGAAAATTTTAAATTATTACTCATTGACATTTATGATTGAACCGGAATTTGTGAAATTGAACTTCACAAATGAACTCTCCATAGCAGAAATGACATCCGTGATTCATCATCACTCCAAACTGTTTAAGAAGGACTATACGTGATTCTTTAGACTTCTCAACAATAGTGTCGAGGCGTCTTAAATTTTTTTTTACGAATAGACCTTTAAAAAAATTTGTGCGACGACTGCTTTAAAGAGTGCAGATGACTGCATTCACCTTGCTTCAAGTTCTTCAGCTTTCGAAGTAGGTCGGATCCTCTCTATCTGGCACTATATCCCATCAGAAGATTTGGCCGTCTCAAATGAGGTTTAATAATCATATTTGGTGCTATGGACGAAAACGTGCTATGGACGAAAACCCTTACCTATCATAAGCCATTTTCAACATTACCCAGGAGATAGGCTACAATGCATTTCTTTAACGAGGTTCCCCGACTAAATTCAGGCCTATTCCCCGGTTATACAGTTAGAGTTAAATTTCAAATATTTAACTACTCTAACTTTAAATTTTCAACTTTGTGTTAAATTTACAGATATCTTACCTACCCTTGAAAATTATGTTGATACACCATTATTACCTACCCTTGAAAATTATGTTGATACACCATTATTACCTACCCTTGAAAATCCGTAAAAACGTCAAGTAGAAATAGCGAAACAGTTTTCCCAATGGAAAATTAAGGCAAATGAGCAGAAATCAGTAAATATTTCATGTCATCTTCCGTATCAAACCCCCTGTCTTTCGGTTAAGCTACATATCATCAATTTAGAATCTAGAGAGTAGATCGACATGGAAACAAGAAACATCGAAACAAAATAACATGGGTAATATATTTTTACTTTAAATAAATACTACTTAAAATTTCAAGTGTTTTGGTTTAACATTTATTTTTGAGTACAATAAATTAAGGTTCCATGCTGGAACTAAGGAATCCAATATAATATTAAATGTGTAAATTTTAACGCTTTATTTGATGGTGATGTCACAGAATATATTCTGTGGTGAAGTACGTTCTTAAACATTACATTATACTTTCGCTTCAGTGCCAACATGAAGCAATGCCCCCGCCTCTAATAATGGGAATCCACAAATGATTTTGTACCTTTTAAGAAATTTAAAAACTCGAAAACGCCTGTGGGCTCTATTTCAAACAATAATTTTAGCGCGTGCAATTGGTGCAGCGAAATCTCCTTTTGATTTTGGTCCAATATCAAAACCTGGAATACCACCTTCGACGGTAGCAGTTCTTGCTTCCGAGTCTGAGGCAAATTTATTGCCAGTGACAAAATCGGCATGCAACTGTAACTGAACATACATTTTTTATGTGTGCCTTATCAACGAGTTGTTGCACAATTTTTGAACCTTCAGCATCAAATAGTGATTTCCATGTTATTGAAAACTTTAAGGAATGTGAATGTCATTCTTCCCTCAAAAATCATCTCATTGCCCTTATTCACAAGATTATCGATGAGCTGAATTTTGTCGGCAACTTTAGCACTACTTAAAATAGCCAAAAAAGGCGCAGAGGATTTTCCAAAGCGGATGAGAAATATTTCAATTCTTTGCTCAGCAAAGGGCCAGCAGCACGTATTTCAACTCGTTCCCTCATCATTGAACTGTGAGCCCGATGTGCAATACCAAATGCATTATTAGCATAAAGTTGAAATACACGATATCTTTTGAATGAATCAAAACCTGAAATACACAAAACTAATTAAACATTGAATTCCTTTTCGTAAACACCGTGGTATAATGTTATTGGACACGTACAATTGATTTTTCAAATTTATCAGTCCCAATGCAACGTATTCTTTGAAGTGTGATCCCGATGCACAGCACCAAATGCATCATTCACATACACATAAACTTGCCCTAAATGATTTAGCTTTGGTAGGATCCGCTTTTATTTTTTTACCTTGCTCATCAACCAATTGGCCTTCTTCTTAGAAATAGAACAGAATATTTTCCAAAAAAATAAGGCAATCGTGTAAAAATTCCACATCACAGTCGAATAAATGTTTTAATTCATGGGCCACTGGTTCCATAGTGTATTTAAGTTTTTTATGGCCATCGCGCTGGCCTAAATGAGGCATCACAACCTGAAATACACAAAATTAATTAAACATTGAATTTTTTTTACTGAAACACAATGTTATTACACACCTCACCACCTTACAGGAGGGTATATAATACCACATAACAATTCATGGAATTTGCCTAAAAAAAAAACACAAAAAAAATAACATGAGCAAAAAATATAAAATATAATGTACCACATGCACATCCAACAAATGGTTTATTTTAATATTAATTACGATATGATTTCTTACCTTGCGACGTATAAACGAAAATATTATTATGTATTAATAATAATTACAACTATGTAATTACAATTAAATACATTTTTTCAACACACGACGATTAATTTCACTTGTTATTAAATACACTACACTGACTGACATTCAATTTTTTTCTCTATAATATGTTGATTGTTGATTACTCTTCTTGCATGCAAACAAATTTTGCTTCGTGTATACATCGTTCAACCAACGTTCAACAAATAAAAGGTAGGATACCGGAAAATGGTTAAATTCTAAATGAAAACTACCTTAAAAATGAAAAACAATTTACCAAAATTATTCATAAATAAACAAAGTTCATGCTCAGGGGAATGAAAATTTAATTTTCTGCCGCAATTACGAGATATAGAAAAATAAAGCCAAAAAAAAAAAATTGAACAGAAAATTTTCATAGCCGTATGAAAGTGATTTTTCGTGTTTACGTTTTTTGGGCCTGCATACATATAAAGCGTATATAATGAAAGACGGCCGTATACACATACATAGGCACTGTTTATATCTCCTTTCCAATAATGGATTTATTTGATTGAACAATTCATATTCTTTTGCATTTCTATCATAGAAAAAAAATTATTTATGCTAATTTTTATAAAAAGAAAATTGTAGTAAGGTATTCATGATTTGTTTTATTGTTTATCACAAAAAATATTAAAACACATTTTCTACATGACCTTGGCAATTGTAAAACAATACGAGTTGAAATAAATATATTCTGTGTTAATATGTAGTATAATAAGTTAGAGTGAAGCAATACTATACTGGTTAATGGTTTACAAAAATACGCCGTGTGTACTGTAAGTGTATTTAATCTTGCAAACATTTAGGCGAACTAGTATAATTATTGCATAACTTAATTTCGATTAACGCGCTACCTGGATTTTCACCCTCTAAAGATTCTTTTCGAATGATGGTACTACTATATATGTATTGCTATGCATTGTTCTAATTAAATTTACTTTTAAGTAAATTTTAGTGTAAATTAAATATTTTTTTTTTTTATACTTTATATTATTATATACGAGCGATTCATAGAACGTCCACCATATTTTCACTCGTGGAATTTCACAACACAAAAACCATATAAAAAAAACCGTAAATAAATAACGCGAGCCGCGCGATCCCCACGCGCAAATGTTAGATAATATATATTTTTTTTTCACTTACAGGGATTCTTAATAAAAACGACCACTGCGATATTTTAAATATTATTATGATGCGGTCGAATATACTTTATATAAAACAAACGAAATATTACAATAATAATTCGTAATAATACTCAAGGCAATATTGTACTGCCAAAAAGAAATAATGAAATGTACTGATCGACTGACCAAACAAGAATCTTTTTTTTTCGACCGTCAGCCTTGCTCTTTTTAACACCCTTTAAAATAAAAATCAATTGGTGGGGTGATCGATTGCAGATGTACATCATAAAGATGATACCAAAACAAATATTAGTGTAATAAATTTAGAATTAGCACAGTTGCAGGGCTGGGAAGGATGGCTGCAACCGCGGCCGTCGTTACAACGGATACCGATCTTTCAAACTGGAAATTAGTTATTCCTAATTCATTAACCCAAGCACTAATCGAACAGGCTCACGTCTCTCCCACTTCAGCACATTTAGGCGGCAGCAAAACTCTCGAACGCCTTCAGCGTCAATTTTACTGGCCTCAGATGGCAAAACAAGTTAAACAGTACGTTGCTAGCTGCACTAAATGTAAAATGAACAAAGCTGTTAATTTCTCTACACAACCAGCCATGGGAGCTCAGGTTACGTCAACTCGCCCGTTTCAAAAACTATATGTCGATTTTTTGGGTCCGTATCCACGTTCGAAACTCGGAAATACCTGTATCGTTATCGTTCTGGATCATTATTCGAAATTCGTAGTTGTAAAACCCTTACGTGAAGCGTCTGCCTCATTATTGTGTCGATTTCTGGAAAATGAGGTATTCCTTTTATTCTCCGTACCCGAAATTATTACATCTGACAATGGAAAACAATTCACCTCGAACTTATTTAAAGATTTGTTGTCTAAATACGGTGTAACACATATTCGTACGCCGGTGTACTCGCCCCAAAGCAACGCATCCGAGCGTGTCAATAGAACTTTGATTGCCAGCATTCGTTCATATTTGAGCGATCACGATCATAATTTGTGGGACAAAAATTTGCAAGAAATTGCGGCTGCTTTACGTAATGCCATACACGATTCGATACATTACTCCCCTCATTATGTCGTGTTCGGTCAACATATGTCGTTGCACGGTTCGGATTACTCATTGCGACGGTTACTCGATGAACATGATCCCAGCGAAGTCCAGGTATGGGCTAAGCCAGATCGAGTAAACCTCCTAAAAGATCGTATAACTCATTACTTACGCGTAGCACACGAAAAGGGGGCTCAGCACTATAATTTACGTAGTGCTAAGCGCACTTTTCGAGTCGGACAACCCGTTTTCATTCGTTCGTTTGCTTTGAGCGATGCACCGAATAAATTTTCCGCTAAATTGGCTGGTAAATTCAAACCCGCGGTTATTACCAGTAAAGTCGGACAAGTGGCGTACGCGGTCGAAGATTTGAATGGCAAATCATTAGGCACGTATCATGTAAAAGATATCCGCACATGACGCATGTTTTCCTCGATCGCAATATTAGTTTGTCGCGGAACAATGGGTGTACATTTCAATTAAATTGTTTTTCGTTTTCGTATTGTTGTATTTTAGGCCCGGCTTATGAGACATCTCAGGGTGTGGGACGTTCCCACGTTTGTTACGACTGTGTGGTCGCAACTACGATTTTTGTGTTATTTTATTCACCTCGGTTGTTGTCTTCGCTTTCGTCTGTTAAATGTGTGCTGAACGCACTCGCGACGTTTTGTTTTGTACCTCATCGTGTGGTGGCGCAGAGGTGAGAAGAACGACGGGAGAGAGATAGCAATGTGTATCGAGTGTGGTGTGTAAGCAAAACATTCCATGAGAATGTTTTTCTTATATGCGTCTCTTTTGCATCCATTGAATTGATGCAAAGGAGAAACAGAGAAGAAGAGATATTCTTCTGGAATGTTTTGCGCGTCGTTTGTGCGGCGCTCGAATTTTTTTTTGATTATTAGACAGTCGAGTTGTGATTTTGGATAAGTAAAGTTTGTGATTTTGGTTGTAAAAATTCAAGTTGTAATTTTGATAAAGATAAGTTTTAATTTTGTTAGCCATTTTTTTTTTTTTTTGTTTTTTGTTTATAAAAGAAAAAATTTGAGTTTTTGAAAAACGATGTGAAAACATCATTATTGTATACGCGCAGTTCTATATATATTTAAAAGATTAAAAAAAAATATATATAAATTATAAAAATAGAAAAGAAATATAAAAACATTTAAAATAGTGATTTAGTTTGTTGTTTGAATTCCGAAAAAGGAAAATTATTATACCGTGTGTGTAAAGCGCCGTTTTTTTCGCGCTGTTGTCTATGAGAAAGGGCTTAGTTATTATAACGCTGCAACTCAAGAATCATTGGAAATAATTAAAAATAAGAAAACAAAACCACGAAGATTATAAAAACGGATTCTATATAAAAATAAAAACAAATTGGAAATGAAAAGCGTGTTCTAAATAGTGTTTGCTTCGTCGGGATTAAATACTACGAAATCATACACCACCCCTTATATTTTGGAATACGTTCGGTGCTTTTCTGATAATAAAAATCAGTTTTAGCGATACAACGCCCTATATTTTTGATCGTGATTTTGGCGGCCAGGCGAGGCCAAAATAGTTATCGGCATCAAGCCGCAACGGTACGGGTGACCAACCGGCCCCTCGTGTTGTCTGTTTTGTGGTATCGGGGAGAGGATCCGCAACGGTAACGGTAGCCAACCGGCTATTGTTTATCCCTGGTTATCGGTGGTCTGCCGCAACGCCCGACCGCACAAGGTCGCAACTAACGCGTAGCCAACCGGCTATTCGTTATTATTATTTTATTTTTGGTATCGGGGAAAGGCCCCGCAACGTAACGGGTTGCCAACCGGCACCTCATTTTTATTGGTATCGGTGAAAGGCACCGCAACGGTCCGGGTAGGGCAAGGCCACCTGTGGCATGACGGCCGCTCAAGGCCGCAACATTATTTTGATTTTATATTAAGGTACGATTTTTTTTTGATTTTTTTTAAATTTTATTATTTTTTCCTTAAATTTTTTATTAAATTTAATTTTTATATTTTGTAATCGAGCGCCGCAGAGCGGTTGCGTGTCGCGCGCTCGGTACGCATTGCATCTCTCTCTCTCTCTCTCTCTCTCTCTCTCTCTCTCTCTCGTTCTCTCCTGATGCGGGTGAAGGGGGAAGCTGGTTTTCTTCGTTTTTTGTCCTAATAAAATGAATTATTAATTTTTCCGGATATGGTATGATGGGAGCGGAGACTCCCTCTGTGTCGGTTTAGTGTTTGCGGTCCCTTGGTGCCCGCATCCAATTTCGTAACCGGGGCTTTGCCCTGTTTGAATTCGAATGGATGCGCGCACCAAGGCACCTCTTCCGTTATCATTTTTTTTTATTTATTATTTGATTATCTGCTGTTCGTTCCTCAAGTTCCGGCCGACGAATTTCGGCGGAACTCCGGGTAATTATTATTTGCGTTTTTTTTCCCTTCTCAAATATCTGTAATCACGGTGTAAGCCAGGAGCGTCATGCAAGCCTCAAACCCCACGACCTTAGTACTTCTCCCTGAGAACGTAGCCGGCAAAAATCACCGTGGAGGCCTCTGCATGCGCTTAGTGAAATCTGCAGGTTGGCAGTAGCCATCCTGTAACAACATGTTGGGGTGGAATTTATTTGTCAAACATCAAACCATTATTGACGATACAAAAATGTGTGATTAGAATTTGGAATGATTTGCCAAGAACTACACCATCTTTCCCATTGTTTTTAAATTATAAAACATTACCACTGCGGTATCTATACGTATTTAAAGTTTTGAAAATGTTTTATTTAAAAAGCGGGAATCGTTTAATGAATATATATAGTGAGCCATATTTGTTTCGAAATAGAAATAGAATTAGTATTCCACAACCTTTTAAAGAGCATTTCAAGAATTTTTTTTCTTACACTGTTTTATAGCCAGTTACCAACCTATATTGTAACCGCGGGCACTCCCAGTCTTTTTATAAAATTGTTGAAAGAATGGTTATTTTCAAAAAATGACATTGAGATCTTATTTAGAACACTATCCTAAACTGTATATTCTACTTCTTTTTTTTCTACTTCTTTTTATTTTTATACATCTTTCATTTATAAGGAACTAGCTGACCCGGCGAACTTCGTACCGCCTCAAAATCAATAAATGTTGTTTAAAGTTATTATAGCTTAATTAAATTGAGTTTTTTATTAAGATAAAGTGAATTTCTCTCTCTCTCTCTCTCTCTCTCTGGCACTATATCCCATCAAGAGATTTGGCCGCCTTAAATTAGGTTTAATAATCATATTTTCATTTCGGATAATGAGTGATTAATTCATTGATCCTAAACCAGCCGTGCAATTTTTTCTTGTCACTACCGGGAATTGCATCGAGACCTCCGGGACGGATAAAATGAATAATCCAAATTAATTAAATTCAATCAAAATGAAATATATTTTAAATACATTGAAATGAATGTAATTCACGTGGCAGCAAGGATTTCGTTTTATTGAATTGATTCGAAATGATTCGCGTAGCATTGTTGCACTACTTTCTTTTAAACTAGTTCCTAAGTAGGTTGCAATAGGGTTGATTCCCTTCAGTAAAACATCTTGTGAAATACGGCATTTTTTGTTTTATTGTCAGGTGCGAGAGCGAACAAAGCGGATGGTTTGCCGACACGTGAACATGCTATGTACAATTGGCCGTGAGAGAAACATCCATTTTCTAGATTCAGGCCACAAACACTCAAGGATGGGCCTTGTGATTTGTTGATCGTCATGGCGAATGCAAGACGAATCGGAAATTGAATTCGTTTAAACTCGAATGGCATATCGGTTGGGATCATCAGAATTCTCGGAATGAGAACTTCCTCACCTTTGAACTTTCTTTGAGATTTCTCAAAATAAAACGCGTTCCGTTATATAGTTTTGGTTGATTCAGGTTTCGTAGCATGATGATTACCGGCAACACACCAACTTTCAGTTGTATATTGTGCGGGGGCAAGCCAGCCAGATCCAATGAGTTTAAAAATTCAGTTGGACAGTTGGTTGATTCGTCTTTGTTTGTCACACAGTCGATAGATTTGAAGGAATGAAGTGGACCGACGATTAGAGTTTGAGTTGTGAAATTTAAATGATCCCCATTTTTGTTCTTTGCCGCAAGAATTACTCGTTCACTCACCCAATTGTGATTTTTGTGGTTAGTAATATTGTTCGGGAACACTTTGTTGATGAGCTCGTCCTTCGTTGAGACAAAATTGCAAAAGTTCTGAGGAAACGAAATCAATCTGTTCGATTCGTCAACCGGAACACGGCCATTACCGATAGTCAGCAATTGCTTGGAGAAATCTTCGGCAGATGGATTTTTTAACCACAGACAATCAAATAAAATTTTTCGTTCGAGCTAAAAAATGAAAACAAAATATATTTCTGACAATTTCAATGTCATCGTTGTATCTGTCATTTTTCGTTAAACTGCGTATACGGTTACGCAAAAAAACAAAATATTTTTGGTTGTTTGCGGCTATTTACAGAAAATGAATTCGCAGTTTAAATTTTTACGTTTACATAAAATGAAATATCTCTGTTAGGGTTGTCTCTGGTTTAACAATGCAACTCGCATGTTTGTCGTCAGCTGAAGTTTCATCACATAGCGCCACGCAGAGTCGATGATTTGAGGCAAGCGTTTATTTCATCGACAGCGGTCAATCTTGGAAGCACTGGTATTTTTTGACGGAAATCACCGGACAGTTGAATCATTGCGTCTCCAAAACATCTTGAGTCATTGCGCAGATCTTTCATAGTTCGATTGAATGCTTCAAATGCGCATTTGTGCGCCATTGTACATTCATAATCGATGATGATTTTACTTGCTACCAAAACTTTCGCCATTGCTGAGTGTTTCGCAATGTTGCAAGTCGGGTTTTCAGCCGATTGAAGGTGAAACGACAATTTCAAGCAGAGCAACTGCTACAGCAATATCGGATCTATCAGTGGCCAAAATCAATGACATGAGGAATGCCTTCCCAGTTCCACCAGGCGCATCGAAGAAAAATAATCCACCATTTCCATCATGACAAAGCTAAGTAGATGAAATAAATAAAATTGGATAAAAAATAAAATATAAATGTGGATGCAGCCTCCAGTCGAATTCGTATCCAGTACCTTGCGGTCCAAGCGCCGAAGCTTTAACCACTGCACCACTCGCCACATAGAAACTACACCTACAAAATTCACATAAAAAAAGGTTTTTTTATTAGATTTTTGGGGCTTCCCTTTTGAGTTTTTCCGACTTTTCTTTTTTCCTAAACCACTATTGAGACGAACAAAATAAAAAAAACAAAATGTACTAAATATATGAGAAAATGAATTTTCTTGATAATTTTTTTTTTGTGAATTTTTCCAATGTTTTAATAGTTATTATGCTATTCGGAACGGAGTCAAATCCAACAAAACAAAAATCATAAAAATCGGTCCAGCCGTTCTTGAGTTATAAATGGTGTAACTAACCCGACTTTGTTTTATATATATAGATTTTATATACATAACTTAAAAAAATTCCCTACAACCGCGTGCCAGTGCAAATAGACATTCTTTCATATTATCCTGATAATTTATATAAGAACTTATAATATTCAATGATTTTTGGTTAATATGTTATTTTAATAAAAAGTTAATAAAAAAACTGCGCGCGTCATATCCATAAAGCTCGATTTATAAAGGGTTATCCAATTCAAGCTTGATAAAGTAAACTTAAAAAAAACACACAAAATATTCGGAATGTATTGTAATTTTTATTTCATTTTACAGATTGATCCTTGCCATTTTTAGTTAAACAAGATATCATTCAAATGTCCTCCACGGGACTTCTTACAGGCCTTGATTCTTTTGAGGTAATTTTCAATGACTTTTCGGCACATTTCGGGCGGTATCTCGGCCATTACCTTACGAATATTAGTTTTCAATTCGTCAAGAGTTTGAGGATTGTTTGCGTAAACACGATATTTCGCGTAGCCCCACAAAAAGAAATCCAAAGGCGTTAAATCACCGGATCTTGGAGGCCAATTGACATCAGCCAATCGCGAAATCAAACGTCCAGGAAATTTCTCTTGCAAAAGATCTCGATTTGCTCGTGTTACGTGACTGGTTGCTCCATCCTGCTGGAACCACATATCGTCAAGATCATAATCTTCGATTTTCGTAAAAAAATAATCGGTTAACATGCGGCCATAGCGCTCAGAATTGACGGTAACGGTTCGTCCATGGTTGTTCTCAAAAAAATACGGCCCAATCACACCACCAGACCACAATGCGCACCAAACAGTGACTTTTTCCGGGTGTAATGGCTTCTCTACAATCAATTGTGGATTTTCTGAGCCCCAAATTCTACAGTTTTGCTTATTAACGTATCCACCAAGCGAAAAATGAGCTTCATCACTGAAGAAAATTTTGTTCGAAAAATCAGCATCGACGGCCTGTTTTTCCAACACCATGCTCCATATTCTTAAATGCTCCATATTCTTAAATGGCAGAATGTCAACTAAATAAATGACAGCGTACTTGACGTTTATCTTTGACAGATGTCGGTATACAGATTTCTACTTTATCAACCTCGAATTGGATAACCCTGTATTATCCGTTCCTTTCAGTTCCTTCATTTTTCGTATCAGACAAAAAAAAACATTGTTACATGTTTTTTTCATTGGAGTATTTATATTATCCGTTCGGTAGTTGCAGGAACTGAACGGAACCGATAATATAATAATATAAATACTCTTATGAAAATACATGTAACAATGTTTTTTTTGTCTGATACGAAAAATGAAGGAACTGAAAGGAACGGATAATATAAATCGAGCTTAATTCGTCACAGACGCATCCTCTTCTTTTCTTATAACATGTCATTACCAATTGAAGAACCATAACTATATTCAAAGAAGTTTTTAAGGATTTCATGTTAAATAGCAACCGAGATTGTTGGTTTCTAACAAATATAATAATATTATAACATAAAAATTTATAGGCAGTGCCTTTTTTTGAACGTGTTCATAAAAAAAAGGAAATGCGTGAAAGATTCACAAGTATTATCGTTATTTGATGGCGCGTGATTTAGTTGAAAATGAACATTGCATCATATTAATCCTAGCATTATTTGTATCACTTCTAGTAGTTCGTACTCTAATTGTTGCTTTTTAATTTATTTTCACTAACAAGCATATTAATTACCCTGTGTTAGTTGAAAAAAGTGACAAGCTGGGCACCCGGGGGGTAAACCTAATTCGAGTACGCTGAGTTCAAAGGTGCTAGTCCCATTTTAAAGTTAGTCCCCATTTTTGAGATATCGCATTCGACATGTTTTGGCCCTGAGTCAAAATATACCCTCATTTTCACGTTGCTAACTCTTAAACCATTAAGATTTTCGTTATATTTTCTTCAGCAAAGTTGTTGCGCAGGTCAACCAACAACTGTGCCGAACATATCAAGGCCGAAAAACCACATTTAATTTTTTTTTGCTTTTCATTTCGACGAAAAACACTGATTTTATCATTTTTTATCATTTTGTTGAATTTAAATCGAGTAGAATCTATTGAATAAACATCGCATCGATAAATATAGATATAATAGAAACTATTTAAAAGAAAGTTAAATCAATTCAATTGATTTTATGGTGATTTTTCCTAAAAAAAAAAATCCTAAAAAAATTAACATTTTTCTCCTCTTTGACAAAATAATGGCGTACCGTTGCGATAGTGGATAAAACCCTGGATTTTTCCATCCCACCGTTTTAACCAATTACATCACCTAAATTATCACTTTGGACGGTAGTCCAAACGAGTGACGAAAGCACCTACTGTGCTGGAAGTCGAACTCGTATATATAGATACAGCTAGTTTCGAACTTTTTCCCTTTGAGGCCGCCAGGATCGTGTTATATCCCTTTTTCAACCAAGAAAACAAAAAAATTGGCTCAGTTTTAGTCAAACCCACACAAATGTGTGAGTAAAAAACCATAGTATGTAATGGCATTGTTGATAAAAAATTTCGCTTTATTTGATGTAAAACCAACACAGTTGTGTCTATAGATATAGTGTTTTTTTTCGGACGAAAATAAGTTAAAAAGGAATTCTCAAATGTGTAAGTTGGTTCAAAAAACATACAAAACTGAATTTTTGACATAGTACTTTTGCCCTACCCGCACAATTGTGTTAGTAAATCACTAAAAGGATATACCATTGGAAAGGTCTTGAAAAGTAGACATTGAAATAATGTATAAAAGCTGGAATTTCTACCAACATTGAGTGGAGATATGACCTTCCGAAAATTGCCCCAAAAAATTAGTTTTTCAGGTATAACTGCCCCAAAAAGTGCCCCAATTATTTTTTAACTAGCAAATTATGATTGTAATGCCAATTCAACGACACCTCAAACGTCCAAAACGGATGATTTTGACCAAAGTTATGACATTTGGAACTTTTTCTATGACGTCACCATATAATCTTGTTTGGTATATATGTTTGTTTGTTTGTTTGTCCGTACTTCTTTCATTTGATCTCTTATTTTCAGGGTTTGTAGTACTTGAAAACTAAGCAACTTTTATTCTACAACTTTTTGATTTGGCCGCCATGTTGGCCTCGGCCAGCATCTGAAAGGCCATTTTAGCCACGCCCACAGCGCTGAACTTATTTGACATACCCCGGACATGTGCATATCGTTAGAAAGGTATTGACAGCTATCAAATAGCATATAAAAAAAATTCAAAAAATTAAGGTTGAGGGTCATTTTGGCCAAAAAACTGAAAAATTCCAAATCAACCGGCCACATTCGGCGAAATTGCTAAAAAAATAGCCCGAAACTTTTGGTTCATATTTTCAGGATTATTAGCCGCAAACATCACCTACAATATGACATCAACCGTTTGTCCCAGAAAACTCGTATATTTTAGATATTGACCTCCATAACTTAAAAGCCACCCTAATTGTTTCCAAAATTTCATTTGTTGGCTCAAATGCACCCTAATATCGGTCCGTTGTGGTTCATAATGATAGTGAATCAACGTATTACAATGAAACAAATATAAATTCATCATATTATTATCATTGCTAAGAGATATTTTACCAGTGACCCTTTTTTCATAACAAAAAAAAATGAAAAACTGACAAATTGATGTGATCGAAAAAATCACCAAAAACATTGAACATTTGACAGTCTCCTCGCATAAAATCGATATTTTTTTAATCTTTATGATGATTTCTTTATACAGTAGATGTTATCTTCCTTCCATCGCATGAAGATGGAATATCAGCGAGAGGGTAGCTACCATCAATTTTTGTTTCCAACTAACACACTAAAATATGTATATTTTGTTGTATTGTTTAAGGAATCAAAAATGAATTGCTATCGAGTGTGTGTGAACTGTTTTAACTGACAACAATAATACGAATCGCAATTCAATTCATTCTCAATTTGCCGTACCAAAATCATTGATATCAAATAAAAAACCTCTTAACGAGGTAAATGTTCGAGTGACGAAAGCCGAATTTAATTCACAAAATTTCTGATATCAAATTTGTGCCCAAAAAAACAATTGCATTCGATTTGTCAACGATTTTTCGGAATGTTAGTGCATTCGGCGCGTTTGTTTACATTTTTCTTTCTAGCTGTCAAAAACAACAATTTGTCAACGATTTTTCGGAATGTTCAACAACAACGCGCTGAATGCACTAACATTCCGAAAAATCGTTGACAAATCGAATGCAATTGTTTTTTCGGCACAAGTTTTATATCAGAAATATTGTGAATTGAATTCGGCTTTCATCACTCGAACATTTACCTCGTACAACAGACACGCCACTTTGCATACAAAAAAGTTGAAAAAAATTGAAAAATAATCTGGGATAGAAAAATCCGAGATTTTTATCCGTCGTATGTTTCTGTGATTGAAGATGTTTCTTAATTCACGTGTATAATTTACCTGAGGTAATTAGTTAAAACGATGGGATGGAAAAATCCTGGATTTTTATCCACTATCGCAACGTCACGCCATTGTTTTGTCAAAGAGAAGCAAAATGTTAATTTTTTTAGGATTTTTTTTTTTAGGAAAAATCAGCATAAAACCAATTGAATCGATTTAACTTTGTTTTAAATAGTTTCTATTATATCTATATTTGTCGATGCGATATTTATTCGATCGATTCTACTCGATTTAAATTCAACAAAATGATAAAAACAGTGTTTTTCGTCGAAATGAAAAGCAAAAAAAAAATAGATGTGGTTTTTCGGCCTTGATATGTTCGGCAAAGTTGTTGGTCTTGACCTGCGCAACAACTTTGCTGAAGAAAATATAACAAAAATCTTAATGGTTCAAGAGCTACGAGTATCAACGTGAAAGTGAGAGTATATTTTGACTCAGGGCCAAAACATGTCGAATGCGATATCTCAAAAATGGGGACTAACTTTGAAATGGGACTAGCACCGTTGAACTCAGCATACTCGAATTAGGTTTACCCCCGGGTGCCCAGCTTGTCACGAAAAAAAAGTTTGCAATTCAAGCACAGTGTTATTGTTTTTGAGAACATGGTCGTTACACAACAATATTAAAATGAGTGCACTAAACGAAATTTAAATTTTTTTTAAATCTCATGGGTATCCCCGAATACCAATAGATAGTCGAACGGTATTAAATACTCCTAAGAATAAGATCATTACAGATGTAAATCCGGGAAAATATGTGCATGTGGGTATTCGTGAAGGTTTGGGCAAAATCTTATTCGTGAATGTTTGGTTTACCGATCAGTAAAAGTTCCAATAGTTCTTTTTGGCTTATTTTGGGCAAATCGACAATCACAAAATTATCTTCGTTATCGGTATTTATCATGGATTTAACAAACCTAAGAATTTTAATGAATTTCTACGACCATTTGTTGATGAATTAAAAGGTATTTGTGACAGCTTTAGTTATAAAAATCATCCAATTAATATTACAATTGGAAATTTTATATGCGACACACCAGCGAGAAGTAGTGTTTTGGGATTAAAGTCTCACACAGCATATTTTGGATGCAACCGATGGACTCAAGAAGGAGAATTTATTAAAAACCGAATGACATTTCCAGAAGTAGGAGCAAAAAGCAGAACGGATTTTTCTTTTCGAAGAAAATCGGATGAAAATCATCATAATGTTACTTCGATTTTAGAAGAGCTTTCAATAAATATGGTCGACCAATTCTCTTACGATTATCTCCATGTAGTTTGCTAAGGAGTAATGAAAAGATTTTTGCGTATGTAGATGGTCGACACATCCGAATCTCTTCTATCTTCCAGACAAATAGAAGCAATATCAAGTCGTTTGGAAACAATATCACTCCATCAACCAAGTGAATTTCAGCGTAAAATGAGACCGCTTTCACAACTATCATATTTTAAAGGTACGGAATATAGATGCTTCTTACTCTATGCTGCTCCATTTGTATTGAGTAATATTTTGTCGGGCGAGAAATAAAACCACTGTTTATTATTGCATGTCGGAATCCGCTGACATTCACAACTAATTTGCCAACGAATTTGATAAATTTATGTCAAACAGTCATAAATGAGTTTATTATTGGAGTACAGTTCACATCATTTGGTATTTAATATGCATGTGCTCTCGCATTTGCCAGAAGATGTTCGTAAAAATGGAAACCTAAACATGTTTAGTTCTTTTCCATTCGAAAGTTTTATGTTCCAGATCAAATCTTTACTACGCAAGAACAGTCAACCACTTTCGCAAATTTATAACCGTTTAATGGAACTAATTGATATGCCAGAAGAAGTAAATATTACAATGAATCAGAATATCCAATAATGATACGTAAAAGGATCATAACTACTAGTGACAGAATAAAAACTATATTCGAAGAAGTAGTTTTTAAGGATTTCCGCTTTAGTGGTAGTAAGCGGGATTGTTGGTTTCTAATGAAGAATAGAAATATTGTCAAGTTTATCCATGCTGCTCAAATAGATGGTAGTTTATATATTTTTAGTTCTACATCAAGTAGACAATCGAATTTATTTGATGTTCCAATTTCATCTGATAAGCTATATATATTGTATATATATATATATATATATATATATATATATATATATATATATATATATATATATATATATAAATCCGAATTATTGGTAGGTAGATACAGCTAAATATTGGTAAATTGATGCACAAGTTTGCGATGAACGCTAACGATATAAATTATTGGGCATATTTCCCTTTAATTCACTCATAATTTCTTAGTTTTCAAAGGTATAGTAAATTGTGAAAGCTTTTACGTTAAGAAATTTCTATTCGTAATTGAAAGATAACATTTTCACATATTATTCTAATCTTATCTTATTTTTAATAGCTTTTATTAAAACATTATTTACTTAAATTATTTTTTTGGAAAACTTTAGGATAATCCTCTTTCTATATACATACAGACATTCACATCTCATAATACACATAGACACATTACATCTATAATCAAAATGTTTGCGATTATTGAAACGACCGATAAAAACAACGAAAAGGAGGTGTCAGTCGTTTCTAATAAATGGAAAAACGGAACAACAGTGCTTTGGCCCGATAAAAAAAATATTCGGAAACTGCTAGAAGACCACGCTGCTCCAACTGAAACATGGCTTAACTATCCATATAAATTGCTTCAAAATAATATAAGTAAGACTTTATTTTATCCTATATTTAAATTTTTTAATCAATTTCATTGTTATTTATTGAAGAAACCCTCACTGAAGCAAAACAAAGAGAGAGAGAGAGAGAGAGAGAGAGTGTATGAGCGATATACCAATTCTGAATCGGAGGCGGCTTCTAATAAAAAAAATAAATTTGAAACCATCAATGTAAACGACCAGTATGACGAATTGGCACAAAACATTACAAATAGCAATGATAATACAAACGGAGATATTTCAATTACGATAGGAGACACCAACAACGACAGTCAAGGTAATTGGTTAACTAATAAGAAAAATTATGTATGTGATAAAAACTAAATATTTAAATGGACAATTTTAACAATTATTATAGATAACATAAATGGAATTGAAATACCCTCCTCATTTATGAGTTATCGTTCCGATCCAGTTGTAATCGTGAATAATCAAGGTAAAATTTCAAGCAACATTTAGGATACAATTTATTAAACTGAATTTTGACAGGCAACGTAAATCTGGCTGCTCCATCTTCATCTTTCTTATCTTTCATGGCCCATGAAATACCAGATTCGGGGTTAATCATCAATGGCAATACAGGTATAATTTAATCATTAATAAAAAAATCAAATTAAAATACAATGTTTTTTTAGCTCAACAAGCGTTCAGGTGCAACGCCACTTTAGGGGAAGACCAACAACGCGAGGACGATCAAAGTAGTACCGCCTTGAGAAAAATGAGTAAAGAGATTGCAGATTTGACTTTAGGAATGAACATCTTGCAAAAATCAGTTAACAATATCGAGAATACCATTCAGCCACTCATACAGATTTTACCAGAACTGGTGTCATTTTTAAGAAAAAATTCAAATAGTGATATTGAGAAGGATCCATTATTCAAAATTCCAACACTGCCATTTACCAGCATAACCGATGTCGAGGAGTTTAATGGGAAATTAATGAAAAGGATATTCAGCGATCAAATGGTATAAAGAAACATAAATATTAATAAAGCCGCCCTAAGTAGATAAAGTTTTTATCTATTTCTAATTTTAGTTAATATATCCTGAGAGATGGATGGTCGGAAAATAAATAAAAATATTCGCAACATACTTCAAAAATTAATCGGCCCCAACACCTTGAATAAATTTACTTGGACGGGGGCAGTTAACATTAAAAAAGGAATGAAGTGCAATCGAGCCAACGTCAGCGTTTCTATGAAATAATTCAATAAGCATGATTTGTGTGTTCAGTTTCTTGTATGTAATTTTTGTATGAATATGAATTGTTGCTAAAGTACTCGTTTAGGTTATATTTATATGTTATGTAATCTATAAATTCCAATTTTCGATATGAGCTACGATCGTTTGCAGAGTTGAGCGGGGTATATACGTACAATTATTTTGCTTCATATAATTGTGCGACTTCAGAAATGCACAATACGACTATTTTGTTCAATTATTATTCAAAATTTTGAATTTTTACGCACAATTAATTGCGCAATATTGTCGTCACACGATTATACAGCGCAAATTAATTGTACGTGTATACCCCGCTTAAATATAGTCTTCCTTCGATAGGGTGAGGTTCTGAATTCAACTTCCGGTGGTGACTGTAAGTTGCCTATAGTTGCTTCCGATGATGACTTTAAGTTGTTGAGTACTCAACAGATTTATGTTTTTTTTTGTTTCATACAATCTATATAAATATATAAAACAAAGTCGGGTTAGTTACACCATTTATAACTCAAGAACATCTGGACCGATTTTTATGATCTTTGTTTTGTTGGATTTGACTCCGTTCCGAATAGCATAATAACTATTAAAACATTGGAAAAATTCACAAAAAAAAAAAGTTATCAAGAAAATTCATTTTCTCATATATTTAGTACATTTTGTTTTTTTTATTTTGTTCGTCTCAATACAGTGGTGATTTAGGAAAAAAGAAAAGTCGGAAAAACTCAAAAGGGAAGCCCCAAAAATCTAATAAAAAAACCTTTTTTATATAAATTTTGTAGGTGTAGTTTGTATGTGACGAGTGGTGCAGTGGTTAAAGCTTCGGCGCTTGGACCGCAAGGTACTGGATACGAATCCGACTGGAGGCTGCATGCACATTTCTATTTTATTTTTTATCCAATTTTTTTTATTTCATCTACTTATCTATTTATATAGATACAATCTTCGTCCGAATTACGATTTCTGTGCGAATAGTAGATATTTTGACAGCTCCAAAAAAGTTTTTTTCCTTTGCGATTTTAATATTAAATTTAATTTATTTTTGGTTTTGGTTATTTCATATTAGTTAAGTGGTTTGTGGTTTAGCATATAATATTAAAATAAGTGGTGGAATTTAGTGAAATAAGAGATTGTGTGGTGTATGCCAACAACATCAAGAAAACAGTACTTTTTTGCGTACAATTGTACGTAATTTGTTTAGTGGTACAGAGTGTCCCAACGCCGGACACCAGATTTTTTTTTTGGTTTTTTTCATTATTTTTTTGATTCTGCGGAATTCTATTTTCGATCGGGATTTGTAAATGGTAAGTTCCCTTCGAAGATGTTCACTTTGTGAGGTTATCACATTTGTGATTGTGCGCACATCGATAATTGATTATGTAATTTTGGATTGTGTGATTAATTTTCCTGTATTATTTACAATGCCGCGAGCCAGAAGATCTAATCTTTCACCACGAAGCCGTAATGCAATTAGACTTCGGACTATTGCGAATCAATCCACTGCAGATGAACAAGAAATCACACGAGAAGTGCGCCGCGTTAGTATGGCCCGACTTCGCGCTTCACAAAGACAAGCACAAAGAGAGGCAGTACGTAAAATGGCTCCGTTGGCAATGAGAAATCGTCGAGCTTATCGCACAGATCAACAACGTGATAATTTTCGACGCGCAAGAAGAAATTCTTCAAGTGTTGATTTGAATCGAATAGCGTTTCAATACGATTACACAATTGACTACAACTCGCATCCTTTCGTTCGAATTGGCCCAATGGAGTTTGTGTGCGACCATTGCGGTGCATTGAAGTTCGCTGGAGAAACGCCTAGATTGTGCTGTCTCAGTGGCAAGTTAGGTTAGGTTGGAGTGGCTGCTATCGCACAGTTAGGCCAGTATTGGCCCATTGTGATACCACAGGATCCTATCTCTCCTTTACTCCTGCTGAAACCATCCAGAGCTACTTATGTAGCGTAAAATATCTCGTATTCCACAGCCCACGAGTTCCGAAAGGCTGTCCATACCGTACACACCTAAATACTTATGCCTTCTGTATGATAGTGCCGGACACGAGCATAGGAAGTGATCTAGCGTCCTTTCCTCCTCTTCGTCTAAACAACTTCTACAGAAGTCATTCGTCTGTAGACCCAGCCTTCTTGCATGTTCCACAAAAAGGCAGTGTCCTGTCCTGGCAGTGTCCTGTCGAGAGAGTAAACATTCATTTTCTTTTGGTGATCAAAAATCTATAATTCTGACTTCGTCTTCGACTTTACAGATTCAAGGCAAAATTCACCACCGAATTGGGTCATTGCAACCGATTGAAGATGGACAGCATAAATTCATCCAAATCTACTTTATGGGCAATATGGAGGATCAACTTGATCGGTGCCAAACGATCAATACGGCAATGAAAAGGATAGTTCTGCAAGATTTGCAGCAACTACTCCATGAACATCTTGCATTGGTTCGGTTGTTTAAAACTGCGTTGGATCGCATGCCAAGTGACGACTGCAAAATCGTGATCAGAGCAGATAAACGACCCGCTGGAACACACGAACGCCAATTTAATGCTCCAACAATAGATGAAGTCGCAATTGTGATTGTTGGTGAAAACGTGGAACCGCGCGATATTGTGCTTACACGTCGCGACACTGGACAACTGCAACGAATAAACAAAACACACCGTTCATACGATACATTGCAATACCCGCTGATGTTTTGGCAAGGAGACGATGGATATCACTTCAATATCAACATGATAAATCCATTGAGCGGTGAGTACTGGTATCATAATTTCCATTATGACGCTAATTTCACTGATTTCATTTCAGGTGAGGAAACTAACAAGAAGGTTAGCTCGATGAATTATTAAGCATATCGTTTGATGATTCGTCAAAATGCTGACAACTATTTGGTGCGATTTCGTCGTTTGCTTCAGCAATATTGCGTCGACATGTACGTCAAAATCGAAAAGCAGCGCCTCATTTTCATTCGGTTGAACCAAGCTAAACTGCGTTCGGAGGAGTATATCCATTTACGCGATGCAATCAGCACCGAAGGAGATGCAGCTAATGTTGGTCGATTGACTATTCTACCGGCGACGTACACTGGCAGCCCGCGTCATATGCATGAATATGCGCAAGATGCAATGACATATGTTCGTGATTACGGTTGTCCAGATCTATTCATCACTTTTACTTGCAATCCGAAATGGATAGAGATTGTTCAACTGCTGCTACCCAGGCAAATAACAAGTGATCGGCACGACATCATCGCACGTGTCTTCAAACAAAAACTCCAGTCGCGAAAAAATTCGACCAGACCAAATAGATGACATCATATGTGCCGAGATTCCTGATCCTGAAACCGATCCAGACCTGAATGATGTTGTAATTACGAACATGGTTCACGGTCCGTATGGCTCCATCAATCCCTAATCACCGTGCATGGTCGACAACAAGTGTTCCAAGCGTTATCCACGACATTTAACCGCAGAGACTATCACTGGCAATGATGGTTATCCACTGTACCGGCGTCGATCACCCGATGATAACGGTAGAACTATCACAACGATAGTGAGAGGAAATGAGTTCGTGGTCGACAACACTTGGATTGTTCCATATTCGCCACTTCTTTCCAAAACATTCAAGGCGCATTGCAACGTGGAGTACTGCAATTCAGTGAAGTCCATCAAATAAATTTGTAAATATGTCACGAAAGGCAGCGATATGGCGGTTTTTACTTTTCAAAATCCCAATACAAACGATGAAATCACGCATTATCAAGTTGGTCGATATGTGAGCTGTAATGAGGCGATTTGGCGTATATTCCCATTCCCTATTCATGAACGTCATCCCACTGTTGTACATTTGGCGGTGCATCTGGAGAATGGTCAACGAGTTTATTTCAACACATCGAATGTTGATCAACGTGCTGAGACACCTCCAGCAACAACATTGACCAGTTTCTTTTCGATTTGTCAAAGTGATCCGTTTGCACGAACATTGCTCTACTCTGAGATGCCACGTTATTACACTTGAAACGCCTCATCAAACAAATTTCAACGTCGGAAGCAAGGCGATGCGGTTCCTGATCATCCAAATGTGCGTTCTACTGATGCTCTTGGTCGCATTTACACAGTTCATCCGAAGAATGACGAATGCTTCTACTTGCGGTTGTTGCTGGTGAATATTCGTGGGCCGACATCATTTGAATCACTTCGAACTGTCAATGGTGTAGTGTGCCCAACATTTCGTGCTGCATGTCAACAGCTCAACTTGCTTGAAAACGATACTCATTGGGACATGACAATCGCTGAATCAATTATTTTTGCAACTCCAAACCAGATACGCACATTATTTGCTATCATTATTTCGGCATGCTTCCCATCAGATCCATGTGAACTATGGAGCAAGTACAAGAATGACATGTCAGAAGATATTCTACATCGAATTCGTGTCAGTTTCGGAAATCCCAATCTCGAGGTGAATGAGGACATACATAACCAGGGTTTGCTTTTGATCGAAGACATGTGTTTTCGCATGTGCGGCAGTTTGTTAGTCAAATTAGGAATGCGAACGCCATGTCGTGGAATGAACGACGCTTTCAATCGAGAATTGGAACGTGAACATGAATATGATCGAGATGCATTGAACCAATCAGTTCGAACCAATGTACCACTGTTGAACCTCCAACAGAAAGGAGTGTACGATACGTTAATGAAGGCAATTCATGATGGAAATGGTGGATTATTTTTCCTTGATGCGCCCGGTGGAACTGGGAAGACATTCCTCATGTCATTGATTTTGGCCACTGTTCGTGCGAGATCCGATATTGCTGTAGCAGTTGCTACTTCTGGGATAGCGGCCACATTGCTAGAAGGATGCCGAACAGCTCATTCAGCGTTGAAATTGCCGTTAAACGTTCAATCGGCTGAAAACCCGACTTGCAACATTGCGAAACATTCAGCAATGGCGAAAGTTTTGGTAGCAAGTAAAATCATCATTGATTATGAATGTACAATGGCGCACAAATGCGCATTTGAAGCATTCAATCGAACTATGAAAGATCTACGCAATGACTCAAGATGTTTTGGAGGCGCAATGATTCAACTGTCCGGCGATTTCCGTCAAAAAATACCAGTGATTCCTAGATTGACCGCTGTCGATGTGGCGCTATGTGATGAAACTTCAGCTGACGACAAACATGCGAGTTGCATTGTTAAACCAGAGACAACCTAACAGAGATATTTCATTCTATGTAATCGTAAAAATGTAAACTGCGAGTTCATTTTCTGTAAATAGCCGCAAATAACCAAAAATATTTTGCTTTTTTGCGTAAACGTATACGCAGTTTAACAAAAAATGACAGATACAACGATGACATTGGAATTGTCAGAAATATATTTTGTTTTCATTTTTTAGCTCGAACGAAAAATTTTATTTGATTGTCTGTGGTTAAACAATCCATCTGCCGAAGATTTCTCCAAGCAATTGCTGACTATCGGTAATGGCCGTGTTCCGGTCGATGAATCGATCAGATTGATTTCGTTTCCTCAGAACTTTTGCAATTTTGTCTCAACGAAGAACGAGCTCATCAACAAACTGTTCCCGAACAATATTACTAACCACAAAAATCATAATTGGGTGAGTGAACGAGTAATTCTTGCGGCAAAGAACAAAAAAGGGGATGACTTAAATTTCACAACTCAAACTCTAATCGTCGGTCCACTTCATTCCTTCAAATCTATCGACTGTGTGACAAACAAAGGCGAAGCAACCAACTATCCAACTGAATTTTTAAATTTATTAGATCTGGCTGGCTTGCCCCCGCACAATTTATAACTGAAAGTTGGTGTGTTGCCGGTAATCATCATGCTACGAAACCTGAATCAACCAAAACTATATAACGGAACGCGTTTT
This sequence comes from Nephrotoma appendiculata, assembly GCA_947310385.1. Taxonomy (NCBI): domain Eukaryota; kingdom Metazoa; phylum Arthropoda; class Insecta; order Diptera; family Tipulidae; genus Nephrotoma; species Nephrotoma appendiculata. The sequence goes on from OX371226.1 coordinate 3,654,549, forward strand.
ATTTTGAGAAATCTCAAGGAAAGTTCAAAGGGGAGGAAGTTCTCATTCCGAGAATTCTGATGATCCCAACCGATATGCCATTCGAGTTTAAACGAATTCAATTTCCGATTCGTCTTGCATTCGCCATGACGATCAACAAATCACAAGGCCCATCCTTGAGTGTTTGTGGCCTGAATCTAGAAAATGAATGTTTCTCTCACGGCCAATTGTACGTAGCATGTTCACGTGTCGGCAAACCATCCGCTTTGTTCGTTCTCGCACCTGACAATAAAACAAAAAATGTCGTAAATCACAAGATGTTTTACTGAAGGGAATCGACCCTATTGCAACCTACTTAGGAACTAGTTTAAAAGAAAGTAGTGCAACAATGCTACGCGAATCATTTCGAATCAATTCAATAAAACGAAATCCTTGCTGCCACGTGAATTACATTCATTTCAATGTAACTAAAATATATTTCATTTTGATTGAATTTAATTAATTTGGAGTATCCATTTTATCCGCCCCGGAGGTCTCGGGTTCAATTCCCGGTAGTGACAAGGAAAAAATTGCACGGCAATTAAGCTATAATAACTTTAAACAACATTAATTGATTTTGAGGCGGTACGAAGTTCGCCGGGTCAGCTAGTTTATTATAAAAGGAATGAAATTAAATTAAATAAATGGTTTTTAAATTATAGTAACAATTCAATACCTTAAACATCATTTAGACTAGGGAAAACTGTTCATATTAGGCCCGAATTGCGAATGAGAAGAAACTGATTTTAAAAAATTACAGCTTCCACTAATTTAAAACATGACTTTAATTATAATTTTATTTAAATTTTCTAAAAAATTCTGCAACAATTACATTTTAAAACTGAAAAATGTTCTTGTTTTAAGCAGTAGTAGTTTGAATACCAATTTCTTGCCAAAGTCATTAGGATTTATAATTTTTGAAAATAAGTTTCGGCTCATTTGCAATTCGAACCTATTGTGAACAGTACTTAAAATCATAAAACTGACTACAAAATGTCCACTGGAAAGGCCCCCCCAAATGCCAGTTGATTTCGTCTGTCTATTGGAAGACGGGACAGGTTCACAGAAAACCAGCATTTCTGAACCGCTACAGGTTGTCAATTTTAACTACAAAATGTCCACCGAAAAAGTCTCCCAATTACCAGTTCATTACGTCTATTTATTGAAACACGAAACAGGCTCACAAAAGATCGACATTTGTGAGCCACGCTTGTCTACCGATTTGAACTGTCAAATGATGGTCGAATTTCCTATAGCTAGTGCGACCATATTTTATCAGACGATTACAATAGTCCAATGTAAGCCATATCCATAGAGACAAAATTGTCTTTAAATTTCGTCCACTTTCTGGCAAGGATTAGACGCACAGATGACTGAAAAATTGTCCGACATTTGACTTATTTCGTCTCTAATGCTCGAATGGTCAAAACCCAGTCATTTTTTGGTCAAAAATCTAAAACTGTTTTACGGGGTTGCTTCTCACTCCATATGTTCTCTTAGAATAGCAACCATCTACTTGTACTGTGATTAAAGGAGTACCATCGTCAGCAATATCATCCTTTTCAATTGCTATTTGCTTGGCCTCCATAGCAGCTTCCAACATTTTTGCATCGCTAACGGTTTTTACATCTTCCTGTATTCGTTTCTGCACAACCTGGTAGCTCCGAGATGACATGTATGGAATATTTAAAACTCCAAAGATAATATCCAATGCCTACCAATACTCCTCCTAATATGCTTTGATAATTAACACTTTCGATTGATTTGAAGTTAACTAAATATATTCTGTGTTGCAACCTTTAATTTGACATTGCACATACTGCACTGTTGAAACTAGTCCGATTTTTTTTTCACCAATAATTTTCAAATTTCTTAATGAACATCCGAAGGCAGTGTTATGTTCTGTTATAACTACTAAGTTCTGAAGAAAGAAATCTATATTTACTATACGATTTCCTTCTATTTTGTAATCCAAATCATCAGGAGCTGGTAGTTCTTCATTTAGAAGGCTTAGTGCCATTTAAATCGTTAAGTTAGTTTTGTTTATTTCATCCACGTGTACACTATTTTCGTTTTGGTTAGATTTAGGGAAATCTGGCTGATTTGCTAGCTCCTTCTCCAAAGCACCACTACTATTTTGAATATTAAAATCCGCGTTATTAGCCGAACAGTTTTTATTTCGGCCCCAGAGTTTCCTATTGCAGAAAATAATACAAATACATATATCCAAGTTTCATTTTTTTATTGTTAATTTTACTAGAACTAACAAACTTATAAGCATAAAATAGGTCAAGGATTAGATTTAGAAAACAATAGACAAATTCAAATTTATAACATGAAGCGTTCACCAGGTTAGAAGCAGCTGAAGTGGGTCTGCCTTTTAACACGCGGCTCGCTAAATAGATGACTTCCATCTACGATGATATGTATGATTCATACTAAAAAAAATTAAAATTTAACCCTTTGCACTCAATTTATTTTTAAAGTTGTAGGGGGTGTCAACTTGTATTATTTTTAGCTAAATGCAATAACATAATGTACAGTGGTAGAATTGAAAGTATAATATCCCTTTTCCTGCCTGCCCACACAATAGTGTGGGTAAAACCTAATTTCAAAACTTAAGAGCTTAAGCCGTGCTCCGTTTGGACCACTTATAAAAGCGGTACGACCACCAAAATTTTAGTGGTCAGCTGTTTATTTGTGACGAGAAGAATATAATATTTTGGTCATTGTAGCACTAACCGAAGTGGTGCAACCGGCGTGTAACTTACACCTCAATTCCCATAGTCGTATCACGACACTTCAAGTGACTATAATCACGTCGTCTACATTTTCTTATTCTCATAGTCGCAACTTACGACTATAGTCACTTCATGTGACATTCCGTCACTTAATTTTTTGAAGTGACAGGAATACTTTTTGTCGAATTCATCAAAAGTAAATAGCATTTTTATTATTGAATTACGACGTGGCCTAATATAATTTTATTTTGGGTTTTTAAACCATTTAACCCGCGTCACTTGAAGCGACTTCAAGAATATGAATGTTCATCTCACGTGACACGACTATTGTCACTTCACATGACGTGACACGACTATGGGAATGGGGCTGTTAAGCTCTTAAATCGTGACTGGTCAGGCAAAAGAATCGTGTCAAAAATTTATTTTTATATGTGTTTTGAACCAACTTACACATTTGTGCATTCCTTTCTAACTTATTTTCGTCCGAAAAAAAACACTAGAACTATACACACAATTGTGTTGGTTGTACTTCAAATCAAGCGAAATTTTTTTATCAAAAACGCAATTTCATACTATGTTTTTTACTCACACATTTGTGTAGTTTGGACTTAAATTGAGCCAAACTTTTTTTTGTTGGTAGAAAAAGGAATATTTATTTTATTTATTAATATTATAGAATGTTTTAATTTTTGTAATCTTTTACCTGAGTTTATAATTAAAACGGTGTAAATTTTAAAAGATTCATAAAACCATATCTGCACCTTTTTTTATATTGAGTCATCAGTAATAAGTCACTTCACTTGACTTTCCTAATCTAATCCATATACTACTGTGGGCAAAAAAACGTAAGACTTTGTTCATAATTTTAAAATTCTTTATTAATTTCTCCAAATCTTTTTTGTCCTCCTCAAAGTAATCCCCCCCGGCCTCAATACACTTGTGGCAACGTTTTTTCCAATCCTCGAAACAGTTGTTAAAGTCAATTTCCGGAATAGCCTCCAATGCGCTTAGCGATCTACGTTTAATGTCTTCAATTGACTCAAAACGGTTTCCCCGGAGCGGTCGTTTGAGTTTGCTGAACAGCCAGAAGTCACGTGGAGCTAAACCAAGCGAATACGGTGGTTGCGGAACGATATGGGTGGAATTTATGGCGAAAAAATCACGTAAAACCACTGCAGTATGAGAAGGTGCATTATCGTGGTGAACAAACCAAGAGTTTTCACCGATCCTTCCGATATTTCAACGATGCCAGTAATGTCTCTGACTATTAATCGTCGATTCTCGAGCACCAATTCCTTGATTTTATTAACGTTTCGGCACCACAAAATTGATTCCGCACACAAAATTTAATGGAGCTTCTTTGTTGAATAATTTCACTCATTAAATGAAAATTGCCGAATGCACTTTTTGTACTTCAGAAAGACAAGCGTATACTAAACACTAATGATTATTTTGATGTGACATTTGGCACAGATGTCACTGACAGTCATACCAACAAAGAAAAAAAAATATTTCGACGAATGGTTTTCCGCGCGAAATTTAAATTAAAAAGTCTTACTATTTTTTGCTCACAGTAGTATGTTTATTTATACTACTTATATTTGAACTACTTGAGTTTATAATTAAAATAGTAAATTTTAAAAGATTCATAAAACAACATCTGCACCTTTTTTATATTAAGGCATGAGTAATAAGTCACTTGACTTGCCATCCCTAATCTAATCCATATATGTTTATTTATACTACTTATATTTGAACTACCTGAGCTCATAATTAAAACGGTGTAAATTTTAAAAGGATAATAAAACAACATCTGCACACTTTCTTTTGTATTGGAATGAGTCATCAGTAATAAGTCACTTCCTCTTGACATCCCTAATCTAATCCATTTGCACAATTTTTTTTAGTATTGGAATAAATTTTTTTTTAAATTTTAAAAATATAACCTGTTTTGCTTTGGCAAAGTCCGCTTAGAATTTAAAAATAAAATATTAGAGGCCAATTTTGGTTTCAGCAATATTTGCTTGTGAATTTCCAGCAACGGAAAATAATTGTTTATCATAGTTGGCTTTTATGTAGTAATTGTAATTATACACAAATAAATAAAATGCATAAAATATAAAAACCATTCACGGTTCTAAGCGTTTTTACAAAAAAAAAAAAAAATCATAAGATTTATTATTTTAGAATGCATGTCATTATTGATGAAAACGCCCGAATTAATAAAAACAATAACTTTAACATTTATTACAATATTATTCAAAAGTATAATTTCCCTTATTTCCCGAATTTTCTTGTGTACATGTTTTGCAAATGGTGGAAATGGTGCTGATCACTAATTACATTGATAAAGAGCTGCTATATTCATACCACTCTCTTATAGAACTATCATATCTATTAAAGATTATTTTGTACCATTAGTAACCCTACTGTAGAGCAAAAGAGAATAAAATTACTTTTTAAGAGCTTACTAGCTCTATTGGTATTCGTAGTAATCTAGTCGCTTTAGAATAGATATAATTGATGTTTATTTAGAGCTACAGGCTCTATTCAGCTACATTATAAGTACTAAATACAGTATATCGTTTGGACTCTTTGACATTTGCTATAGTATCAATCGAATTCGAGAACGAGCAATACGCCATACTTTCTAATCCGCGATGCTAATACTTTCCATTACCAATATTAATCAATGTGACCTTATTAGGGGTTTCTAATAATGTGCGCGCATCCATTGGCAGTCCATCATCAGATAATTTAGTTTTTCTTAATGAAGACAAGCTGCCTGATGCCCAATGTTTCCCAATTTCTTACATCTTCTCTAAAATTGTTATCGCCTGCGCAAAAACTTCGCAAGGAGTTTGTGACATACATTCCATATCGACATCAGGGGACTCCGGAGCAATTTGTTCACAACTTTCTGCCATGGTGTGATTACAATTTCGTGATTTCTCATCGATAGTAGTGTTAAAGTTGGAGTTCTTTCAACATTATTTATTTTAGGTTTATTAAAGTTAATTTGATTTTTGCTAATATGATATTATAAACACTGCTAAGCTGATATTTTTTCCACGTTTTACAACTGTGCATTTTAAAATTTTAAACTACTGATTACCAAAAAAATATCTCGCATTATAATTTTTTTATTTAATTGTAATATAATTGTTCAAGTGCGCGCCTAAAATTTAAAGCTGCCAGCTTTTTAGTCGTATAAAAAACGTGACGCCTCTAAAACAAGATAATTAGTAATGGAATGCTTTATAAGATTTAATATTTTATTTAAAATGTTCTAATTGAACAATAATTGTAGCTCTATTCGAACTTTTCTAAATAAAGCTAGTTGATTTAAGAGAGCTGTATTATAGCTGCTATTACTATAATATAACTAATTAAAAACTATTAGCTTCATAATTTTAACTGCTCTTAAAAGTTATATTTTATGCTCTTAAATGGCTGATAGAGCTAATAAATAGAGCTATCAACTCTAAACGGAATTAAAGCTTAGAGTGTTGAAATTATCAGCCATAGAGCAAATAATATTTTTACTAAAGCTTAGAAAGCCTAATACTTTGGAAATAGCGTTACTGGCTATTCGGTTGCCTTACTAGAACTAAAATAGAGCAACATCACAACTAACTGCTCTAACTAATGTTACTTGGGCATTTATTTTCCGTTACTGGCAATTCACAAGCAAATATTGCTGAAACCAAAATTGGCCTCTAATATTTTATTTTTCAAAGCTAAGCGGACTTTGCCAAAGCAAAACATCTAAAATCTTAATTTACTAAAAAAAAAAAAAAAACATAAATTATTTAAAAAGTAGCACTGTCTTGTAAACACAAAATATGGCGGTTACCATGGTTAATATGAATTAAAAAAAATGACACGTGACTTGCATGTGCAGTAAAGCAATACACGCATCACAAACACAAGAACTACTGCTATTTACACTCACACATTTTGGGACAAAATCGATATACAGAAATAAAAAACGACGATTCAAATATTTATATATACTATACATACCCGTTGCGTACTCTATTACGAAAATTTCGTTTTTTTGTCCATAATTCAATTTTTGTTTCATCTTGTTATTACATATTATTTAAAAACTACAGCCACTTTAAAAAACTTGAATAAGGCACTAAAAATGTTTTTCACAACGTACTTTTTCTTAAATTATACAACACTGATTAATATAGAATTATCACGATAATGTTTTAAATGTTCCAAATTCACAAAAATCCAAAATTGTATCGAAGAACAAATACACCACACATAAATTTACTAAAGTGTTTTAGAGAACTAAAATAAAATCGTTGCACTTTACTATACCCCACTAATAACAATGAACAAAATTGAATGTGTTACCTTACCTGTTACCTCAAATAAAACAAAAAAATCTAATGTATTCATTTGTTTTTTTTATTATAAAACCGCCAAACGATAAGTTTCAAATCGTGTCTCCGCTAATTTTTTGTTTTATGTGGTTTTATTAAAAGAATTTTTGAGAGTACCATCTATTGAGAATGTTAGCAACTAATTTTCACTCGATATATTTATCAATGACAAAATAACTTATCGTTTTTAATCGATAAGTATAATGATGTTGATAGATTTTTAATTATATCTTTGTTATTTCAATGTTAATCTTTATAATCATGAATTAATCCCTCAAAAATATCACCCTGTACATGTCAATATAAAAAACAAACATAATTTGGTGGAAAAAAATAGAATAAAACGATTTGTAAGGTATCAACAATTTTTTAAAATTCGCCAACTTTAAATAACAATTGCTGATTAAATATACAGAATTTTAAAATAATCATGTATTAATCCCTCAAAAATATCTTTAGCTTTGCGATAAAAAAAAAATTATGCCATTTGCTAAATTTTTGTACCCACTAGGTGATTTGGGCGTAACCCTTATTTTGATAAAATGAGTACCATACAGCCTTAACTTTAATCTCTTTAGCTGCGTTTTGCAAGCGAGACTGAAACCTTGTGAGATGATGAAGTATCCAGATTTTGTGATTAGGAGGCACCATTGAAAACTCCGCACCAAGTTGATGTAGGTAAATATACTTTCTCTTTCGAAATGCGTTTAATATTGTATTTTTTAGATCAACGTTATTTAATTTAACAATGTATGAATTTTCAGCTGTGATGCCGATTCATTATTATGAGCCATTGGTTTCACAGAAATTATATCGTCACTGGCGATAGGAGTGTCGGCTGCACCAATAACCTTAAGAATTAGTTTATGGACATCATCAGTGTTTGTTGGAATTCCGCAAACCACAACGTTGGAATTGTTTAATTCTTGGTAACTAATATCCAACTGTGCCTCAAATTAAATTAAGTATATTTTCATGAACATCCACTTTATTTTCCAGAATAGAGATTCTACGGGTACAACTATCGGAGTCCTTGGTTAACTTCTCAATTGACATTTTCATGTCATCCAGTACTTTGCAGCAGAAACTTACTGATGCTTCAAGAGCATCTAACTGGTTTTTCATCCCTTGAAGTATAATAACCACATCACTTAATGCTGGGGTGTCGCTTAATAAATTAGGATTGTGACTGCCATCGCCAATATCCTCTAAGATGGAACTGTTCGATTTACTGCGACAATCAGGACACAGCCATGAAATAGAACCACTATTAAGCTCTCTAAGCACCTCGTCAGATATGCCAGCACATTTAACATGGAATAAACTCGCGCAAACACCACATTTAACACCAGGAAACCGTGCTTTGGATATTCCTTTGAAGTACTTCTCACAATTGGAAGCCATTTTAAATTCGCGCAAAGAAATACGTCAACAAAAAAATTAAAAATGAACTTAAATTTACGATTAATTATTAAATTTGTTGATAATTGTAGTTAAACGATTTCCTTCAGAATAAATAAAATTAATTAAACTGGCCATTCAAACTTATGTTTACTGTTTATATATGATTTTAATTTATTTATTTATTTTGCTATATTATGACACTGAACGATGTTGATAGTCGGAACGACGAAGTGCGAATGACTTTATATGTTGACATAAATTATATTTATGTACAGTGATTAAATTTAAATTTGGAAATTATTTTATCTTTTGTTCTATTATTTTTGTGTAATTTATTGTAAATTGTTGTTTGATATATATTTTTACAAATCTACACTTTTTAACGTCAGAGTTTTATAAACATTTACACTTTTATGTTGCCACTTTTTTGTGTACCTACACTTTTTTTAACGTTAGAAACTTCACACCGGTATTATTGGGAGCAGAATATTTATTGCTTGTAAAACCACACTCGCTCCACTATTTGTTTCAAATAAGTGCGTTATCAGCGTTAGTAATAAATTTATTGTACTAGTTAAATAAATAAAATTCGGGATCTTTTAAATTAAAAATGTATCTTTTTATTTATAATTTCAGTTTTTCAGTTTTTTTTTTTGTTTTCTTTTTTATATTTGATTAAATTTTGTCGTATTTATAATTAATTATTATAATATATAGATATATTGTGTATTTTTAATTTCCTTTTTGTTTTTTTTTTAACTTTAATATTAAATTAAAATATATATAAAATACTGATTTCTTGTTTATAATAATAGTTATTAAATCATATATAATAATAAAATAACAAATATATATATATATATATATATATATATATATATATATATATATATATATATATATATATATATATATATATATAAATTTCAAATATTTCGGAAAATAAGCACTCTACGAAAAAAATGTCCAACATGAAAATTTAATCATTACGGGGGGGAATGTATTAGTTCTAAAATTAGTACCCCTCCTCCCCTTCTTTTAGGAGGTGCGGGGGTAATTTTAAAATTAAAATAGGAACCCCTATTTTTTATTGCAGATTCGGATTCTACGGGCCTAAAGTACGCAAGATTTCTTTGAAACATTTTTGTTTCGATTCATAGATGGCGCTGTAATAAAGATATTTAATTTACATATACATACGATTCTGTAACACGTTTGAATTAAAATTAACAGGTTTTCAATGTTAATACCTGACACTAGTCTTAAACAAATTGTATTTTTTAAATTAGGATTTTTTTTTTTTAAATGTTTCAAATTAATCATACGTAGAATCCGAATCTGCAATAAAAAATAGGGGTCCTACTTTAATTTCAAAGTTAGCTTCCGGCCCACGTACAAGAAGGGAGGAGGGGTGCTAATGTATGTCCTGTCCCCTCCGGAATGATTAAATTTTCATATTGGACAGTTTTTTCGTAGTGCTTATTTTTTGAGATATTTGAAAGTTTCAGCTTAAAAAATCACCCAGTTTATATATATATATATATATATATATATATATATATATATATATATATATATATATATATATATACAGCGATTCCACACGAAAACGACCGGATTCTGTCCTCACCCCCTTCGATTTTTATGAAACTTGCTGAAGATGTTTCCTATGATGTAGAAACACAAAAAATGATTTCTGTTTTTCTCTTCGCCTCTGTACTTTTGAACAGGGGCGCACGCCGTTTTAAGGATTTCGCAAAAATGCAAATTTTTAAATACATATAGCTCGAAAACTACTTACCGGATTTTAATAAATGAGATCTCATATGAAAGGGATTTAATGGTAGTTTTATAAATAGTTGTAATTAAATTTTTCAATTAATTGGTTGTGTAAGAAAAATGACAATTTTTAAAAAAAATTTATTTTTCAGTACTTTCGACAACAACAACAACCAATTTTTTTATCATTTTTTGCAAGTTTAATCATTTCCCGAACAGGTACAAAAATAAAAAAAATAGGTGTTATTTTTCGTTTTTATGATATAATTTTTTAAAAATTCCATGCTACACTTACTTTAATGCAAAAAGAGGGATTTAATCATAAAAATGGTTCTATCATAAAAGAAAACACCGATAACTGCAATTTTTAAACTTTAATAAAACATGGGTTAACTTATAACTAAAAAAAATATTTTTATTACAATAAATTTTATCAATTTAGTACTTATTAAGGAGTCATTTGTTGGATTATAATCATCATTAGGAGTATCTACTAATTTCTACAAATAAGAATGTCGGTTATTATAGTATGGAAAAGTAGTTACATATCCTTCAAGAAATAAAAATAAAAAGAGGGAGACAAGCAACAAAGGCAGGTATATTAGTAATCACTGATCGAATGATCGTCCGTGTTGCTTATTGGCGTAAGCTTATAGCGTTTTTGTTATTATCTCAACTTATTAGTCACCTAAGTGGGAATAGAACTGGGCGGGATCGTGTTTTGAAAGAAGGGGATACTTAGTATTATCAACTGACTCACGTAAGTAAGTGTGATAATAAATCTTTATTATCCGGGCAGTAAAAACTTGCTAATGACAATTTTGTTTTCAAAAATCCTAAAAATAATTTTGTATAAATAAGAGAAATTTGTATATATTTACTATATCATTCGTAAGCCAGAGTTTAAAGTTAAATCAAGTAAAATTTTAAAACAATAAGAATTCAGTATGAATATTAAGTGTGTTAAGTGCCAAAAATTCAAAAAACAATCCAACTGTCGAAAAGCTTATAATAGTTTAATTGATTTAGCTAGCATGAAAGGAATTATCATTAATATGGGTGAATACGTATGCAGTGGTTGTTACTTAAACATTTATAGTACAAGTAAATCAAGTGTTAATGATCCAGGGCCTTCTAGAATACAAACGATTAACTCGAATGTAGACTGTTCACCTGCCAGCAGATCATCAAGTTCATCAATAGCAACCGAAGAGGAGAAATACATTTATCCAGATATTCCATTATTCAACGATACGTTGTTGTCCATTGGCAGTTCACCGATAAATCGTAAAAAATGAGAGTTGAATGTTACAAGAGAAAAAAAATTCAAGAAGTTTCAACGAAAATAGCAGAAGATATATTTTATCTGCCTTCCAGTTCCGTAGCCGTAACTAGTGCTGACATAAATGAAATGATCCAACAATTGAAAAACAAGTTTGGAAATTGTAAGAATCAAAATGAAAGGTACATGGTTTTAACAACGCCACCAAAAGAAAAGCTGGTCTGCTCGAAAAATTGAACGGGAGTTTAACGTGTCATTTTATACAGCAAATAGAGCAAAGCAGATTCAGGTGGTGCACGGCATAATGTCAACACCGAACATTAAATGTGGATCGAAACCCATTAATCCTGAAATAGCCGAATTCGTGCAGAATTTCTATGAGGACGATGAAATAAGTAGAGTGTGTGCTGGAAAACGAGATTTTGAAACAATAACAACAGATGGAATTAAGATAACAAAACAACGAAGATTAGTGCTTTGTAATTTAAAGGAAGCGCATCAACTATTTAAAAGAACATATCCATTAATAAAAGTTGGATTTTCTACATTTGCTTCACTGCGTCCAAAACACTGCGTTCTAGCAAATTCAAGTGGCACACATTGTATATGCATATGCATATACCATCAAAACATTAAACTGATGTTTAACTTCATAAAAACAAAAAATCTTCTTTCTCATTCTTTAGAAAGTTATCGTGATCTTATATCTCAGATTGTTTGCGGAAATTCAACAACATCGTGCAATTTAAATGAATGTACATCTTGCCCAGGAACTACAAATTTACATCAGGAAACATCAACAAAATTACTAGAAAATGATGTAAATGAGATTACTTATAAACAATGGCAGCAAACAGATCGGTGTACAATAGAAACAACAATTTTATCAACATTGGAATCTACTGATAAATTTTGTGAGCAACTACAAAACATATTACCACATTCGTTTATTGCAGAACAACAATCAGCGTATCTAAAACATAGGAAGTCTAATTTAGAAAACGATGAATCTGTTGTTATATGTGATTTTTCGGAAAATTACTCATTCATAGTTCAAGATGCAGTTCAAGGATTTCATTGGTCCAATTCTCAGTGCACCATACATCCTTTTGCAGTTTACTATAAGAATAAGGACGAAAATTCTTCCAATAATAGTAATTTGGAATTCACCAGTTTAATAACCATCTCGGAGTCAACCAAGCACAATCATGTAGCAGTGAAATTATTAATTCAAGGCCTAGTTGATTTTATTAAGGCGAAGACAAGTCATGTTAAAAATATTTGTTTCTTTTCTGATGGATCTGGGGCACAATATAAAAACAGAATGAATTTTTACAACTTGTGTAATTTTAAAGAAGACTTCAACATACAAACAGAATGGCACTTCTTCGCAACCTGCCATGGAAAAGGACCATGCGATGCATTAGGAGGTGTTCTTAAGAGAAATGCCGCTAGAGCAAGTTTGCAAAGGCCGTTTGAAAATCAAATAACCACACCACATGAACTGTATTCTTGGGCTATTCAAAATGAGTCAAAAGTGAATTATCAGTTTTATAGTACCAAAGATTATAATATCATGGAAATAAAAATAAAAAATCGGTATAACTCAATAAAACAAATACCAGGTACTCATCAATATCATAGTTTTGTTCTAATTCATAAGACATCTCTACACATTAAAAAAAATTTCGTTTTGTGAAGATCAACATTGTTTTAAATTAGAAACATAAATATTATATTATTAATATAATAAACCGTTAAAATTGTATTTTAAATATGTTTACTTAATAAAAATATTGTTTATATGAAATTAAAAATAGTACTTGTTTTAATTTATTATTAAAACAAATGGACAATTGGTAATAGAAATTTGCATAACCATTTCCCGTTTAACTTTACTGGGCATAATTTAATATTCTGTATCTCATAAATAAAAAAAAATAAGTATAAATAGATAAAAATAAAGTAGACACTTAAAATGAGTTAAAAAGTATTAAATTGATAAAATTTATTGTAATAAAAATATTTTTTTTTAGTTATAAGTTAACCCATGTTTTATAAAAGTTTAAAGATTGCAGTTATCGGTGTTTTCTTTTATGATAGAACCATTTTTATGATTAAATCCCTCTTTTTGCATTAAAGTAAGTGTAGCATGGAATTTTTAAAAAATTATATCATAAAAACGAAAAATAACACCTATTTCTTTATTTTTGCACCTGTTTGGGAAATGATTAAACTTGCAAAAAATGATAAAAAAATTGGTTGTTGTTGTTGTCGGAAGTACTGAAAAATCAATTTTTTTTAAAAATCGTCATTTTCCTCACACAACCAATTAATTGAAATATTAAATAACAACTGTTTACAAAACTACCATTAAATCCCTTTCATATGAGATCTCATTTATTAAAATCCGGTAAGTAGTTTTCGAGCTATGTATATGTATTTAAAAATTTGCATTTTTGCGAAATCCTTAAAACGGCGTGCGCCCCTGTTCAAAAGTACAGAGCCGAAGAGAAAAACAGAAATCATTTTTTGTGTTTCTACATCATAGGGAACATCTTCAGCAAGTTTCATAAAAATCGAAGGGGGTGAGGACAGAATCCGGTCGTTTTCGTGTGGAATCGCTGTATATATATATATATATATATATATATATATATATATATATATATATATATATATATATATATATATATATGTATATATATATGTATATATATATATATATATATATATATATATATATATATATATGTATATATATATATACATATATATATATATATATATATATATATATATATATATATGGCGAAAAATACGTGAAATCACAAATTTTTGTAAGTCATGTTTTAATTTTATGATTTTTATGTTTTGAATGTGTAGCCTTGATTGAAAAAAAAAATTTGAAATACTTTAATTTTTGTTGTTGTTGTTGTTGTTAAAGATATAGGGTGTCAAATTTTGAGAAAAACGATAATCATGATGTTGTATATATGTCAATAAAACAAAAACTAATTGTCCGATAATTATGATTTTGGGCTCATTTTAAAGGTAAGTTAATAAGGATTTACAAAAAAATATAAAACTAGTATACTGTTTAATTCCTTCATCTCCAAATTTCCCGCCAAAATGTTCTTTTTAAATTTTCTCAAAAACCTATTTTTTTAATTTTTTTTTTTTTATTATAAAACTTGACAATTAATATTTTACAACATATCAAAAAACTAGAATGCCGTTATTTTTTGTTTTCTTGCAAAATGCGTTTGAATAAGAGCAGTATTTCATTTTTATATGGAAAAACTGTATTTCAGTGGATATTTCTCGGTGTTTTGAAATTGTTTACAAAAAGGATAGTTCAGTTAAATTATTGATATTTATTATTCAAATTTAATTGCATATATTTAAAATTTCAAACCCAAATTCTTTTGATAATTTTATTTTATTGTTTAACATTAAATCTTATTCAAATTAAAAATTACAATTTAAATTTGACATAATCGTCCGAATTAGAACATTTTTTACAATTCAAATAGCCATCCTCTGTTGGAATAACTGCATGGAAACCGTGAGTTCGTTTTACTGTTTTTAAGTTTTCAAACCTAGTTGCAAGTTTGATTTGCTTGGATTTATGTTCTGCGTCTGAACAAAATCCAAATTTGATATCTGTCTTCAACGTTTTAGCCCATTTAAATAATGCATCTGCATTGGTTATTGTACTGCTGTATTCCAATGTGAGACTAGCTCTGGATGCCATTCTTTTGATAGTCCCTCCTACTCCATCACATGGCCCTTTCCATTAGCTGTTACATATATAAGAGAGTTTCCAAGAAAGGGTAACACTTCATTCATTTTTTCCAAAACAGACACATTTTTTAAATAACACTCTTCATTCACTATCACTGCTATTATCGTTATCGGCTATTTGAGGTGTTAGAGGAGATCTTGTTGATGGTCCCGCAACTGGTGACAACTCTCTAGTTCTATGTTCGTCGTTTGCAGGTAATATTTATATAGCACGTTGAACAGAGATACAAATTATCTTGATTCTCAACTGATTGTGGCATAAATTGCTTAACATAATCCGTAACTCGTTTTAGTTTACTGAATACTTAGAATCGCGATATGGTTTACAACACAGTTAAATCTTTACTCTTATTTATATCAACAATGTTCATTTTTTGTTTTCAAAAGAATTACTCATCGTTTAACAGGTACGCCTGCGTCAAGTAAAAATAATCAACCCCCAATAAAAAAGGGAAAACAACATTTTATTTACTATTTTATAAAATATCCCAAGAAAGAAAAGGAATTTATGGTACTTACGACTAACCAAACGATATAAACCAGGGGGTGCCCATAATTCTGTGACTCATACTTTAATATGACACAAATTTGTACAATAAATAATATACCAAACACACAAATTAAGTGAACTACGTCTTTTGTAAACAATTTCAAAACACTGAGAAATATCTATATAGCCTTCCATATAAAAATGAAATACTTCTCTTACTAAAACGAATTTTGCAAGAAAACAAAAAATAACGGCATTCTAGTTTTTTGATATGTTGTAAAATATTAATTGTCGAGTTTAAAAAAAAAAAAAAAAAATTAAAAAAAATAGGTTTTTGAGAAAATTGAAAAAGAACATTTTGGCGGGAAATTTAGAGATGAAGGAATTAAACAGTATACTATTTTTATATTTTTTTGTAAATCCTTATTAACTTACCTTTAAAATGAGCCCAAAATCATAATTATCGGACAATTAGTTTTTGTTTTATTGACATATATACAACATCATGATTATCGTTTTTCTCAAAATTTGACACCCTATATCTTTAACAACAACAACAAAAAAAAAAAATTAAGTAACTCGAAATGTTTGTTTTAATCAAGGCTACACATTCAAAACATAAAAATCATAAAATTAAAACATGACTTATGGCTCCATAGAGTGAATTTGTGAGTTGAAGAATTTTTCGCCATATATATATATATATATATATATATATATATATATATATATATATATATGTATATATATATATATATATATATATATATATATATATATGTATATATATATACATATATATATATATATATATATATATATATATATATATATATAATATATATATATATATATATATATATATATATATATATATATATATATATATATATATATATATATATAAGAGATATATAAAGATGTAATTAAATTAAATTTAAGTGGTAATTTCATTTTTATTTAATTTAAAACAAAAATTTAAATCAGTCTAATTAATTATGTTTTTGTATTATTTTTTATTTTTTTATAATATTATTTAATAGTTTTATGTTTTTAATTCCCCATTCTTGCGAAAAAATATAAAAAATAATAAAAAAAATTGTTTCTTTATTTCATATTATTATTAGGCCTATTTATCATTTTTGTTTTTCTTTTCAACTAATTATAATTAAATATTCTAACTAAAAACTATTATATATACATATGTATGTGTATACATATATTTTTTTGAATGAGGAATTATATTTCAACCTTTAAAAAAATTCTTGTTTAGATTTTTTTTTGTTTTTCGTTAATTTATTATAAAGATATTTATTTTTATATATTATTTACACAAACAAGATAAAAAAATGTGAACAAATAAATTAAAATCTTATATATACATATATATGCTACGGTTAAAGTGATAAATTCCGATATTATAGATAATTACCGGTTATATATCATTCCGAGTATGTTTTGTGTATATAATAGTTATCACTGATTTTTGTCTAATTTATCAGTTTTGCCGGTCGTTATACATAATCTAAACGTAGTTGGAAGCCCCGCTCCTACGTCCCCCGGGATATTTCTTGTCCCTATTTTATAATACATATTAATAATATCCAATTTATAACTTTGACCTTTAACATATATATTGAAATTTATAATCGTTTTCTGTTATTATTATTATTATTAACTTTACCTTTTAAAATTAATATTATTATTTTATTTTTTAAATAATTTAATTTAAATAGAAATATTACTATTAGGCACACCAGAATAATTATTTTTTATATATATATTTTTAAGGGAAATTTATTATAAATTTTTGCGTGCAAACAGATATTCATTTTTAATAGTTTTGTTTTATTCATTAGATTTTAAATAAATTAAGCATTTATTTATTACATATTTAAAATATTTACATGAAGAAATCTTTATATGTATAGATTTTATTTTATATGTAGAGAAAATATGGCAAGTGCTTGTAGAAGGATTTATTACTGGAAGAGAAGGTTAAGGCATTTATTATCATTTGGCCTGAGTTAGAATAGGATAACTGCAATTGTGAATATTATGGAAGGTTAGGTTGTCTATAATATATTGGCTCCCTGAATTAAAAAAGGCTGACTTAAAAATGGTGTTTTTTTACTTAAAACCAGCGTTTTTATTTCATTTTAAAATTAACTTAAAATCTGTAATGAAAATGAAATAAAAAAAGCTGACTTTATTAATGCATATTACTATAAGTCATTTTGAAAATGATTTAAGAAGTGTGTTTATAAAAAGCATAAAATGTGTGTTTACAAATGGCACAAAAAGCCCACTTCTTCATGTTTTATATTTTCATTAATGAAACGTATGTGACTTAAAATATGCCTTCCTTGTGTCATTTTGAAATTAAATTTGTTTTTGTAAAACACATATATTAAGTCAGAAAATTTGTTAAAAATATGACTTAAAAAAGATCCCATTTTTACATATAAAAACACATTTTTTAAGTCCACCTTTTTAATTTCAGCCTTTTTATTTCAGGAAATATTTGACAATTTTTATTAATTTTGAAAAGCCATGACAATGAAACGAGAACAAGAATCTAATGAAAGCACAGCATAAGGGCCTTTGCCTTGCAGGCAGCACTGCTGTAATTTTTTTGGTAAAATTCGGGTAAATGAACCTTCCAGGATCTAGGGGGCCAGGATTATAAAAGGTTTAATAAAATTTAAGTTTTCTAAAGTGATTCACTCGCGTTCTCACTGGAAAAAGTTTTATAAACTCTGCAAAATAGAAACTGTATGTAGGAATTTAATACCTGACGAATTATTACGACGAAACTTACGCTTGTCTACTACTTATAGTAAAAATAATGTTGCGTGACGGATCTAATTGTCTTAATTCAATTCAAGATTATATGAAAAACATTTTTCATTAAAAATTTAGTGTCTCAATTTATTTTGACGGAAAAGTTTGGTTGGAAATAACCCTTTAAATTTGGGCCATGCGACGAATAGACTGCAATCGGTAATTGTGGGCTTTCCGGAAGTCACCAAGCAAAAAGGTTGGAAATCAACCGTGATGCAATTCCACATTCGTAGCTGGCATCTTCCTTGAAATTTGGGTAACAGAAATTCTATATAGAAATTTTGTATATTCTTATAATAATAATACCTACCTATTACCCGAAACAATCAATTCTGATAACGAATTTAAAAATCCGCAAAGCCTACTTACACATAAACTCTTGTTGATTGATCAATACAATTCTATCCTCGAAGACGCTTAGTAGATTAGTAGGTTATGTTCAAAACATGCATACCCATCTTTATTTTGCAGAGTACGAGCAGAAATGGCCCAAAAAATGCACAGCAGACTTCTTTCGTACTTTCAAAAGTAAAATATATTGATGCATTAAAAATTGTCAAGTCGATGATCCGGATCTAATTCAAATTTCTCGGCTATATATTTTAATTACAGTAACAGTACTATAAGTCGAACCAATCATATATAAATATATATGGGTCATTCCATGTCAAATCGCAAATGGCCGTCGTCAGAATTGGCTCAATGCTTTTGGGACGTACAAAAACCCAAATTGTAGATCTTTTAACGCAGAATCGAATGCCGTGTGGTGTTTTTGGTGATCATTGATTCTTTGACAGTAATACTGTCAAATCTAACCTCGCTGATATGAAATTTCATTGACATTCGAGTGGCACGGAGAATTTAATCAACTGATTATGATGATACTTGGTACTCGGGGGTTTTGGGGATCGCTGATCACGAATCCGAGGTCAAATTCGCAAAATTCGTAGATGGCGCCATATTTTGGCGCATGTGCAGAAGGAAAGTGATTGAGAATTGGATGAATACCCTGAAACTTGGTATTCGGGGGTTATTGGGGTCGCTGATCACGAATACGAGGTCAGATTTTCAAAATTCGTAGATGGCGCCACTATATTGCGCAATATGCAGCAGGAAACTGATTGAGAATTCGAATCCGAGGTCAGATTTGCAAAATTCATAGATGGCGCCCCAAACTATTACTATTCGGTCTTAATATCCTTACTCGGGGGTTTTGGCGGTACTTTCTCGGTTTGAAGTAGCGAAAGTATTTCAAACTGACATGACTTTTTCTAACCCAATGCAATCCAACACAATGAAACCTGACTTAACCTCATCCAGTCTGACCGAACCTAAGCCAACCTACCCCAAACTAACCCATTCTCGTTGGCTTAGGTTGGATTGGGTTAGCAGAAGATGTGTGAGTTTGAAGTATTTCAAACAGAGAATGTACCCCGAAAACCCCCCAGTAAGGATTTTCAATCCAAATAGCCTAAGGTATATTAATTTTCAGTGCGCACGCGCAGCACCGTGTCGCCATCTTGGATTTACAACATTTTGATAACGGATTAGTGATCCCCACTCAGCGGAGCCAACCTTGCTGACGGTATCTGTGTTCAAAATAATATTTTGAAGTTGCCGCAGTTATCATTTATTCACTCGTCAATAGGTGGTGTAGCACTCAAAAGGTAATAGATTATTATTTATTTTTATTTTATTTCATTGGTACCATATTTGTAATTTGTTAAAAAAAAAGTCCTAATTTAGTACTTTTATATTTTTAGTACTGTTATGTAACAAAAAAAAATCATAATGTGCCTCTGATTTTTGGTACAAAAGAAAACCATCAGAGTGTAAATAACCACAAGTGAGTAACGTCGGGTTATCATATACGAAATAAACTTATAAATTGTGAATTTAAAAATATAAAAAATGTAATTATTTGTATGTACGAAAGATTTTATTAAACCATATTTTGTTTTATTTGAAACAAAATAGAAAAACCAAACGATTCGAACAAAATAATAAAAAATAAATGATTTGTGAGAAAAAGATTTTACAGTGGCTACAGTCCCGTATCGCGATTCTTGTAAGTGAGGTAGCGGATATCGAGTATAAGTAAGATTTTGCACCGGGCATCGAATCCAGTGTTCAGCCACGTGCTGCCCTGAATTTATGACAGATCGAATTTTAAGAAAAGATAGATGTGCGAGTCCTTACAATAGAGAGGGTCATGTAGGCAAAAATTTAAGAGAATTTTCATCTCCTCAAAAAACTACATTCCCGGATTTTCCAGTCGGCAGTATGATTTGTTACAAATGTAGAGATATGTTTGAGGAAGAACGTAAATCAACTAGAAGCAAGGTTTCCGGAATTGATAATACTACTAGTAGTAGTGAAATTCCAAATACATCAAATCTCAGTAATGTTTCTGCAGAAATTTCTTTAAATAACAACAAAAATATTGCAGAATCAAGTACCTCAGATCCAAGTGGGAGCTCTTTGAATTTGTCCTTAAATGCTAAGGAAAATGATTTTGATGACATGATGCGGGGTTTAAAAGATAAATTCTCTTCTCTTCATTTGCATGACCCTGACAGAATAGCTATTCTTACTGCATTGCCGACAAGTTAGTCAATTGATAAGATAGCAAAAGAATTTAGCACAAAACTCATTATGCAGTCAGAAAAGCTAAAGATTTCAAAAAACAGAATGGTTCTTTCTCAAGAAAATTACCTCATCTGGGTAAACCTCTAGAGGCTCCGATAACCAATGAAGTCATAAGTTTTTATGAAAATGATGAAAACAGTAGGTTGTTGGAAGGGATGAAAAATAAAAAAGCAGTTATTGTGGATGGACGAAAGATTCTGAAACAAAAAAGACTTATATTATTTAAGCTTCGAGATCTTTATACCAAATTTTGCAAAGAAAAAGGGTAAAAAAGTAATAGGATTTTCAAAGTTCTGTCAACTTAGACCTGAAAATTGTGTATTGCCAGGAGAAAGTGGTACTCACACCGTATGTGTTTGCGTTATCCATCAAAATGTCAAGTTAATGATGGATGCTGTACATTTGGAAAAATTAACGGCGGACACTGAGATCCTACTGAAAAACTATCACGACTGTCAAATGAATAATTGTTTGATGAGTGTAATACTTGCCCTGGAACATCAAAATTGCGAAACCATTTGGTTGCCTTACTTACAAAGAGATAAGCAAATGATATCAAGTTTAGTGCCTGGTTCTCAACCGACAGAGCTACCATAAAACTATAACAATGAATATCGTAAACCATTTTTGTTCAAAGTTGAAGGTCCTAAAATCCCACAATTTTGTACAGAAGCAGCAGAGCAATTACGTTAAATAGAAAAAAGATGAGTTAAAGCCTGGGGAATTCCTGATAGAATGCGACTTCTCTGAAAATTATGCATTCATCGTCCAAGAAGCTGCTCGGGCTTTTCACTATAACAATAATCAAGCTACACTTTATACAGCAATATGTTATTATAGAGAAGAAAAAGAATTAATTCATGACAATTTTATCATAATTTCTGATTGCAATGTTCATGATGCTAATGCTGTTCATATTTGTAATACGAAAATAATTGAGCACTTACAGAAGAGACATGAAGTGGAAAAAAATCATCTATGTATCAGACGGTACAAAACAACATTTTAAGAATCGCTATAATATTCAAAATTTAGCTTACCACGTTTCAGATTGTGGTATACCAGCCGAATGGCACTTTCATGTGACTGCTCACGGGAAAGGTGCTCATGATGGATTAGGTGCTACATTAAAAATATTGGCTAGAAAATACAGTCTGCAGACTAGCTCTGTTAACAGCATTTTAACTGCTGAACAGCTTTACTCGTGGGCAAAAAAAAATCTTGAGAACATTACGGTTTATTATTATTCCAAATCTGATCATACGAAAAGTACAAGACATTTAAAAAGAAGATTGATCAACCTCCTGCTATCCCTAGAATACAGTCTAATTACTCTTTCGTACCTGTATTTGATAGAAGAGCCAACAAAAATAAAATTGTCTATCGGAAAGTTTTCTATATGTCCAAACAAAGATATTTTCAACATGGACGTATAACCAATCATTAACAAGACAAAATAATGCAGAAGTATTCTGAAGATAACTTGGAATTTTTAATGTACTTTACATTTTTATAAAAAAAAAAAAAAAAAAAAAAAAAACGGGGAAAAACAACAAAAATATAACAAAAAAACGCAAAACAAAATAGAACTAGTATCTCTCCACGTCTACGTCGTTAGTTCTAGGTTACGCTGAGAGAGCGGAAATATGACTATTCGATGCCAGATAATAAATGATCAAATTTATTTCTTCCAATAGAGGTGCCCCGAGCTGAATAATCATCTTAACAATACTATATTCAGATACCGGTTTCGTGATCAGCGAACCCCAAAACCCCTGAGTACCAAGTTTCAGGGTAACCAGCCAATTCTCAATCAGTTTCTTGCAGCACATTGCGCCATATAGTGACCTGACCTTGGATTCGTGATCAGCGATCCGCAAAATCTCCAAGTACTAAGTTTCAGGGTATCCAGCCAATTTTCAATCACTTTCCTTCTGCACATGCGCCAAAATGTGGCGCCATCTACGAATTTCGCGAATCTCGGATTTGTGGTCAGCGGCCTCGATAACCTCCGAATACCAAGTTTCATCATAATCCGTTGATTAAATTCTCCGCGCCACTCGAATGTCAATGAAATTTCATGTCAGCGAGGTCAGATTTGCCAGTATTACTGTCAAAGAATCAATGATAACTAAAAACACCACATGGCATTCGATTCTACGTTAAAAGATCTACAATTTGAATTTTTGTACGTCCCAAAAGCATTGAGCCAATTCTGACGGCGGCCATTTGCGATTTGACATGGAATGACCCATATATCCCCTTATCAACCAAGAAAACAAAAAAATTGACTCAGTTTTAGTCCAACCCACTCAAATGTGTGAGTATAAAACCATAGTATGTAATGGCGTTGTTGATAAAAAATTTCGCTTTATTTGAAGTAAAACCAACACAATTGTGTGTATAGATATAGTGTTTTTTTCGGGCGAAAATAAGTTAAAAAGGAATTGACAAATGTGTAAGTTGGTTCAAAAAACATACAAAACTAAATTTTTAGCATGGTACTTTTGCCCTACCCGCACAATTGTGTTACTAAATCACTAAAGGGATATATATATATATATATATATATATATATATATATATATATATATATATATATTAGGGGGCCCACATTCCTATGTTATTATTTTTCCATATTTTTTGTTGCTCTCCACAAGCATTATTTTGTTCTATAGACCAAACGGAGTGAATATATCAAAAATGAGCCCATTTGAACTATATAGAGGTCGCTATGATATGAAACTTTATACAATTAACTGTATTTAACCAGATCAGTTGATTTGTTGTTGTATAATTTTTCCATATGTATTTCTGGCAGTTATAACGCTGAATAAAAGTTTATCCAAAAAGGGAAATCCCCTTAATTTCTTCTTTCATTTGTGTCTTTTGTTTCAATGAGTAGAGA
This sequence comes from Nephrotoma appendiculata, assembly GCA_947310385.1. Taxonomy (NCBI): domain Eukaryota; kingdom Metazoa; phylum Arthropoda; class Insecta; order Diptera; family Tipulidae; genus Nephrotoma; species Nephrotoma appendiculata. Next base: position 3,678,871 of record OX371226.1, read on the forward strand.
TGTTTGCAAAACAAGTAAAATATACTTTTTTAAATCATTATACAGCAAACCCCCGTCATACGGACGCCCGCTTTACGGAATTTTGATTTTACGGACAAAATTTATTTGGACTCAAAATTCGCTATACGAACCAAAAATTCGCATTTACGGAAATAAATTGTTTCTCTCTTTTTTTTTTTTCGTTATTCTTTTTATCTACGAATTCTCTTAGTTTCTACATATTTCGGGGAACTCACAAATTACAATATTACAACAAATTCCATGTTATTGTTACTCAAATTCATTTTAGTCGAGTTTGTTATGCGGTTAAGCTTAGTAATGTTTTGATTTTGTTCTATACATTTTGCTTTTATATATTTGATAAAGTACATACAAAGTGTGTTAGTTTTCTTACCCAGTAAATATGTCAGAAAAGCGTTCAGGAAGTGTTGATGAAAAGTGTGTAAAAAAAATCGAGTCTTTAACACTAGAAATTAAATTAGATGTGTTAAGACGATTTGATGCAGGAGAAAAAAACAATGAAATTGCTAAATCTTTAGACCTCGCCACTTCAACCGTGGGTACGATTAAAGATAATAAAGAAAAAATATTGATCAGTGCGAAACGCGTAACACCGTTAACGGCAAAACGTGTTTCACGGCAAAGAAGTCAGGTAATGGAAGACATGGAACGTTTGCTGAGTGTTTGGATAGACCACCAATCCCAGATAAATATGCCGATTTCCACATTAATTATCCAAGAAAAAGCTAAGAGCCTGCACGAAGATTTAGTGGCCAAATACGGTGAATCTTCACAGTCTGAACCATTTTTAGCTAGCAAAGGCTGGTTTGACCGGTTTAAAAAACGACATTCTCTTCACAATTTAAAAACAACAAGGGAAGCAGCAAGTGCAGATACTCAAGCGGCTAAATTGTTTCCCGAGGATTTTAAAAAAATAGTCGATGCTGGTGGTTACACCCCACAGCAGGTATATAATGTTGACGAAACGGGTCTTTTCTGGAAAAAGATGCCTTCTAGAACATTCATTTCCAAAGAAGAGAAAACAGCTTCAGGATTTAAAGCAGCTAAGGATCGCATTACGCTTTTAGTCGGAGGAAATGCTGCTGGTGATCATAAGTTAAAACCGTTACTTATTTATCACGCAGAGAACCCACGGGCATTTAAAGGCATTAACAAATCAACACTTGATGTTATTTGACGCTCAAACAAACGAGGATGGATGACAACAAGCGTTTTTGAGGACTGGTTAAATAACCATTTTTCAACTTCTGTGACAAAATTTAACGCTGAGCAGAATATTGCTAACAAAGCATTGCTTATTGTTGACAATGCGCCCAGCCATAATTTCGGCAAGGTACCTGAACACATTAAAATTATATTTCTACCACCAAACACGACGCCTTTATTACAACCTATGGACCAGGGTGTTATTGCTAATTTTAAGGCTTACTATTTACGTCGAGTGTTTAGAAGTCTAATTGAATCTATTGATGGTCCAAATCAAGAAACCATTAAAGAATTTTGGAAGAAATTCAATATAATGAATGCCATTAATAACATCATAAAATCGTGGGATGAAGTTACTGAATCAGCAATGAATGGAGTGTGGATGAAGTTATGGCCAGAATGCGTTCAAGATCATACATCAACCAGCTCCCAACTTTCAAATGTGGATGTACAAAAGCAGATTGTCGCAATTGCACATGAAGCAGGTATGAATGAGGTAGATTCAGAAGATATAGTAGAGCTCCTTCAATGTAATGATGAAGATCTTACTAACGAAGAACTATTGATGGTGCTTGAAGAAAGATGTGATTTAGAAAAATCAGAAACTCTAGGCGAGAGCCCACAAATTACACAAACACAAAAGTTGTCGAGGGCCATTTCTTTGATTGAGGAAGGCAGGATATATTTAAAGAAATTGATCCATTAGATGAAAGAAGCCGACAAGTAACCAGACTTGTTCAAAATGATATTCTTTGCTACAGAGAAATTTACAAAGAAAAAGTTAAATCAAAACAAACATCTCTAGATTCATATTTAACTAACTCGACATTTGAAGCCCAAATTAAAAAGACAGACGAAGGTCCTCTTAAGCCACTAATAGCCAACAACGTTAACAAAGAACCGAGAAAGAAAATGGACCCAGAAAAACCGACGCCGCTGTTGCGATATTTTTCTAAAACAGCAGTTCTAGTTCCCAATGCACAAGTTGATTTAACTTTGGATGGCAGTTCCGCCGAACGATCCCGTTTGACGCAATTTTTTAATAATTTAAAATGAAAATTTTAAACTTTAATAAGAGGAAGTTATGATTTTTTATTTTTGTTGTTTTTTATTTGAATTGTGTTTTGAAATAAATAAAGTACTTTTTTACTTTTTACTTTTAATCCTTTTTATAATTAAGGTGCTGTATTTCATTAATTTTGATGATAATAAGTTTTTCGACCGTATGGTTCGCACAACGGAATATTTAAATACGGAATATTTAAAAATCTTTGAATTTTTAATATAGTTCTATACTAAACATGATTTCGTTTTACGGATATCTTGATTTGGTAGAACGCTTCTATATAACTTTCACACATTAGTGGCTTCATTTTACGGATTTTCGGTTTACGGCCAGATGACGTAGAACGCATCATGTCCGTAAAGCGGGGGCTTACTGTATATATTTTTTTTTTAATTTGAGTGTGCAGTGTAATTTGTAATTAAAATAATCATTTACTGTGAATAGTTAAATTATAAAGTTTAAAGGATTGAAAATGGCGTCTACTAACACATCGAAATCTAGAAGAACCTCAGCTGGAGTTTGGCTAATTGGGAAGTCAACAGAAAGTCTATCCCATGCAAGGCTTCCATCAAAAGGGAATGTTCTTAAAAGATTCCGTTATCACCATTTAGAACAAAAAATGACTGTTAAGCAAAGTATTCGGAATATGG